>JBBPBX010002209.1:79131-92959 GCA_038048925.1 Garcialebias charrua | reverse complement strand
TATATATATTATATATATATATATATATATATATATATATATATATTAGATATACAGTATACATATATATATACACGTATGTGTATGTATATATATACACACATATATATATATACAGCATACATATATATGGTGGGCATAAATACAGTACAGTAATATTATATTAACAAAATACTAACAATAATATGTTCATCTTACTTGTGAAAAGTTATCCCCCGGTCCCTGACATCAACAGTTTTCCGATTTGAACACGAATAAGCTGAGCAATGCGGACGCATCTCTGTTGTTTTGGTGCAGCAAGGTTCGAGGGTGACAACTCCAAGATGGCCGCCCTAAATCCTGCGCCTGAGCAGGCTATGGGGCATCTAGTGTTATATATAATACGGTATCTATGGAGCACACACCAAGAGACTGAGGGGGACGCTTTTTAGTGACGGACCACATCCGGTGCTGTCGTCCGAGCTCGTAAATACGTTATTTCGTTTTTACTGATAGATAATTAGTTATTAGCGGTACTGCATTGTAAATAAAAATAGCACAAAACCGCGTATGAATTATAAAAGTTAGTTAATCCGCTGTAAAGCTAACAGATTATTTAGCTACGCTATAAGCGGAATAGCGCAATAGCGCTCTCTAGCGGTCGGAGGCCCACCACTGCCCACATGGGCTTCCCATGCTGGGCCCATTATACCAAAACCACATGGGTCCCTTATAATATTGCCCATTTCTGTCCCAATCCCAGTTAGCCCACATAAAAATGTAGTGGGCCCTATATATCCATGCCCAGGTTGAACCCATGTAAGGTGAGCCCACATTGATACCACTTGGGATAAATACAGTTAGCCCACATGGGCTTCCCATGCTGGGCCCATTATACTAAAACCACATGGGTCCCATATAATAATGCCCATTTATGTCCCATTCCCAGTTAGCCCACATAAAAATGTAATGGGCCCTATATATCCATGCCCAGGTTGAACCCATGTAAGGTGAGCCCACATTGATACCACTTGGGATAAATACAGTCTGCCCACATGGGCTTCCCATGCTGGGCCCATTATACTAAAACCACATGGGTCCCATATAAAATTGCCCATTTCTGTCCCATTGCCAGTTAGCCCACATTAATCCTGTATAGGACCCATATATTTAGCCCAACAGGGCTCACAAAATGGGTTCCTTTATGGGATAACCATATGGGTCTCATGCAGTTAGCCCAGATAAATCCCATGCCCACTCATTACCCAACTAGCCCACAATAACCCCATGTGGGGCCCAACTATGCATGTTGGCTGGGGGACAGTTGAGCGGCGTTTGAAAGTTTGAATGGCGAAATCTTCAGCATGGTGAATGCGCGGTTTGGAGGCTGACGCCGGTTCACGTGCACGGAAAACGCTTTCCAGCACGCTCAACACGCACGCGACGTGACGCCCGACGCCAAGACGCGGCTGGAAGCGCGTCCCCCATTGACTTTGCATGTAAACTGGACGCTCCTGCCGTTGAAACGCTGTTTGGTGTGATCACACCATTAGTCATTTTGTACTGCTGGTGAAAGATTATTATTGTTTAATCTGATTGTTTGAAAAAAGGGGCAGATATAATAAGATTTGTTCTTCTTTCTGCTACCTTTCATTTTTTTACATTGCGTACGTATCATTAATGGGATTGTCTTGTATTGTGTTTCTTTTGTAAAAAAATGAACAAATTTAATAAACATAAACATAAACAATGTTGTGTTTGAACACCTTCACTTTGTTGTTTTATGGATGTTATTTTGGAGTTTGTTGTTCAGCACATTGGTCAACTCTTGTTGTTTAAATCTGCTTTATTAATAAAGTTGATCTCATTTGATTCATGGATCAGCCTGTATTCTATATTTATACAACATGTAATGATGTTACACAACTATTTGATGTTTTTTCTAAGAGAATGGCTGAACTTTAGGACTTGATGACAGTTTTTCTACCTGATTGTTGTTTATTTGATGAAGAAATGTGATTTGATGTCTCTGTGATTTAAATGTGTCTGGAATGACAAAAAGAAAAAAGAACTTGAACAAGTTTCTGTCCACAGTCACACTGACTAAAGCTGACACATTAAAGCTGGTCAAACTTTGCTCGGCGGCTCCTCTCATCACTCCGTCCTGGAGTTTATTGCTGAAGGCTGTTTTTGTCCAAGTGGACAAATGTCTGAGCCTGAAGACCAAGGAGACAGCAGCTGTTCAGATCCTGAACAAGGATCCAGATGTTTCCAGGACTCTGATAAAGAGCTTGATCCCAGACGTGTGTTCATGAAGATTCAACACTTTTCTTTCTGCTCTGCTTGAAGATGCACCACAAGCTGCTCATCTTTCATTACATCATCTAGTTTGTGTTGATTAAACACTAATCCTTCTTAAACTACATCAGATGGGTCTAAATTCAGTGAAGTGTTTACAAGTTGCCATGGGAACACAGAAACTGAAAGATGAAGAGCTGAAGAGCAGCTCAGTTCGAGCTCTTATTTTGAAGAGCAGCAGCTAACGGAAGTGATGTTCTCCCAGCACCGGAAGTTGCTCAGTTGTGACGTCAGTGTTTGTTGTTCTGCTCCGTAGCTACGAGCTGAAGGCCTTTTCTCTCGACTGCTGCTCAAATGAGTTGAAGTGAACGTTAAATTGAGCTGTAACATCTGTAAATGTTGCTGACCGGAAGTGAACAGATGTGGAGACAGCGGCTCAAACAGCTGGAAGCAGAGGAAGAAGAAAAGTCTGAGGATTTTGGAAGTAGAGCTGCAGCTCAGGAACAAACGGAGCAAGACACATGTTAGATGCTGTTTTCAGTCCCAACCATCAACTGCATCTTTTAGGTTTGTGTCTTTATTCTTTCTCTCGAGTGACTTTGTTACAAGTTAGTAGCAGTTTTCTGGAAGATAAAGGAGTTACTTCTTACTCTCTGTGCTGATCCAAAACAAACAAAGAGTGAACGACTCAAGTGAACCGAGTTACTTTAGTGATTCATTAGACTGACTCAGATCCATAAAGTGAACCGGGTTACTTTAGTGATTCATTAGACTGACCCAGATCCATAAAGTGAACCGGGTTACTTTAGTGACTCATTAGACTGACCCAGATCCATAAAGTGAACCGGGTTACTTTAGTGACTCATTAGACTGACCCAGATCCATAAAGTGAACCGGGTTACTTTAGTGACTCATTAGACTGACCCAGATCCATAAAGTGAACCGGGTTACTTTAGTGACTCATTAGACTGACCCAGATCCATAAAGTGAACCGGGTTACTTTAGTGACTCATTAGACTGACCCAGATCCATAAAGTGAACCGGGTTACTTTAGTGACTCATTAGACTGACTCAGATCCATAAAGTGAACCGGTTTACTTTAGTGACTCATTAGACTGACCCAGATCCATAAAGTGAACCGGGTTACTTTAGTGACTCATTAGACTGACCCAGATCCATAAAGTGAACCGGTTTACTTTAGTGACTCATTAGACTGACCCAGATCCATAAAGTGAACCGGGTTACTTTAGTGACTCATTAGACTGACCCAGATCCATAAAGTGAACCGGGTTACTTTAGTGACTCATTAGACTGACCCAGATCCATAAAGTGAACCGGGTTACTTTAGTGACTCATTAGACTGACCCAGATCCATAAAGTGAACCGGGTTACTTTAGTGACTCATTAGACTGACCCAGATCCATAAAGTGAACCGGGTTACTTTAGTGACTCATTAGACTGACCCAGATCCATAAAGTGAACCGGGTTACTTTAGTGACTCATTAGACTGACCCAGATCCATAAAGTGAACCGGGTTACTTTAGTGACTCATTAGACTGACCCAGATCCATAAAGTGAACCGGGTTACTTTAGTGACTCATTAGACTGACCCAGATCCATAAAGTGAACCGGGTTACTTTAGTGACTCATTAGACTGACTCAGATCCATAAAGTGAACCGGGTTACTTTAGTGACTCATTAGACTGACCCAGATCCATAAAGTGAACCGGGTTACTTTAGTGACTCATTAGACTGACCCAGATCCATAAAGTGAACCGGGTTACTTTAGTGACTCATTAGACTGACCCAGATCCATAAAGTGAACCGGGTTACTTTAGTGACTCATTAGACTGACCCAGATCCATAAAGTGAACCGGGTTACTTTAGTGACTCATTAGACTGACCCAGATCCATAAAGTGAACCAGGTTACTTTAGTGACTCATTAGACTGACCCAGATCCATAAAGTGAACCAGGTTACTTTAGTGACTCATTAGACTGACCCAGATCCATAAAGTGAACCGGGTTACTTTAGTGACTCATTAGACTGACCCAGATCCATAAAGTGAACCGGGTTACTTTAGTGACTCATTAGACTGACCCAGATCCATAAAGTGAACCGGGTTACTTTAGTGACTCATTAGACTGACCCAGATCCATAAAGTGAACCGGGTTACTTTAGTGACTCATTAGACTGACCCAGATCCATAAAGTGAACCAGGTTACTTTAGTGACTCATTAGACTGACCCAGATCCATAAAGTGAACCGGGTTACTTTAGTGACTCATTAGACTGACCCAGATCCATAAAGTGAACCAGGTTACTTTAGTGACTCATTAGACTGACCCAGATCCATAAAGTGAACCGGGTTATTTGTGACTCATAAAAATAAATAAAATGTCACATTTTTGTCATCTGTGTATGTTTCCCATACTTGACAGACGAAATTGGCCTCTGCATTTAACCCAACCACCACCAGGTGGTGCAGTGAGCAGCCGTAGTCAGCGCCCGGGGAGCTGGGGAAAATAGATGTGCACTCATAGACACCCCAAGGTGTGCCGTGGCCGGGGTTCGAACCTGGGTCCTTCGGATCCCAAGTCTGATTCCCTAGCCACTACACCATCTTGGCCCCATTAGACTGACCCAGATCCATAAAGTGAACTGGGTTATTTTAGTGACTCATTAGCACCCCCATGCTGAGAGACTGCTTTGAAAAAACAGACTGGAATGTTTTCAGGAAGGCAGCTACTGATGAAGGCTCAGTGTTGGATCTTGAACTTTATGTATCCTCAGTACTGGGTTATATTAGCACATGCTCTGAAAATGTATCCATAAAAAAACATGTTAAATGTTACCCCAACACAAAACCCTGGTTAAACGTAGAGGTTCGCACCCTGCTGGCAGCCAGGAATGCTGCCTTCAAGTCTGGAGACTCAGAAGAGCTAAGGAAGACCAGGAGAGAGCTGGTTGCTGGCATTAAGAGGGCCTAGGCCACATATGCACAGAGGATCGAGGGTCGGTTCACCTCACAAGACCCACGGAGCATGTGGAGGGGTATTAAGTGCATAACTGATTATAAAGGGAGGAGTGTACAATGCCCCAAAGACCCATCTCTGCCTGATGCCCTCAACAAGTTTTATGCACGCTTTGAGGACCCAAACAGACCGCCCAGCACCAGACTCACCTCACCACCAGATGAAGAGCATCTCAGCGTGACCGCAGCAGAAGTCAGACATAGTCTCAAAAGGATCAACCCTCATAAAGCAACTGGACCTGACAACATCCCTGGGAAAGTTCTGAAGGAATGTGCTGATCAGCTCCGTGAGGTGCTGGCTGACATATTTAACACCTCACTTGCCCTGGAAACAGTTCCCACCTGCCTGAAGACCCCCACCATCATCCCAGTCCCAAAAAGCTCCACAGTGACTGGTCTGAATGACTATCGGCCGGTGGCCCTCACCCCAATAGTCGCAAAATGCTTTGAAAAACTGGTCATGACCCACATCAAAGCATCCATCAACATCAATGAGGACCCTCATCAGTATGCGTACCGTGAGAATCGATCAACAGAGGACGCCATCTCCTCTGTGGTCCACACTGCTCTCAACCACCTGGAACAGAAAGACTCCTACGTCCGTCTGCTCTTTGTGGACTTCACATCTGCCTTCAACACCATGATCCCCCAAACCCTGATGGACAAACTATTCACACTTGGACTAAGCCCCTGTAAAGTTTGCAGATGATACAGCTGTGGTGGGATGCATCACAAACAATGATGAGTCCAGCTACAGGCAGGAGGTGGTACACCTGGAGAGCTGGTGCAAAGAGAATAACCTTCACATGAATGTGAAGAAGACAAAGGAGATGATTGTGGACTTCAGAAGGAACAAACAAACCCACACCCCACTGAACATAAGAGGATCTGTGGTGGAAGTGGTCTCCAGCTACAAGTACCTGGGTGTACACTTGAATGATAACCTCAGCTGGACCAGCAACACCACCAGCCTGATCAAGAAAGGTCATCAGAGACTCTACTTCCTCAGGCGGCTGAGACGAGCTGGTCTGAGTAGCTCAGTCCTCACCTCCTTCTACAGGTGTGCAGTGGAGAGCATCCTGTGCTCCAGCATCAACGTGTGGCATGGAGGCTGCACAGCTGCAGAGAGAAAAGCTTTACAGAGAGTGGTGAAGGCTGCACAGAAGTCTGTTGGAGTCAGTCTCCCCACTATCACAGACATCTACACCTCCAGATGCAGGAAAAGAGCCACCTGCATCATAAAAGACCCCACTCACCCAGCACACACACTCTTTGCCCCACTCCCCTCAGGAAGGAGGTTGAGGAGCATCAAATGTAGAACCACTAGACTGAGGAACAACTTCTACCCTGAGGCTGTTAGACTCATGAATAAATAAATAATGGGAGTAAAAACTGCAAAATATCACATCATGCTGATGCTGATCTGTTTTCTTGTTGCTGTGTTCATCTGTGACCATCTGCTCATACAGACTCATGTTCGTGCTGCTATTTGTAATGTTGTTTTTCTATTACATTAGGGCTTAGTGTATTTCTAGTTGTAGTTCTAGTTTCTTAGTTATATCCTAGATTTTATTACTGTTTTTATCTTACATTTTGTTGTTGGATGTAACTGGGACCCCGTGTACATAATCTCGTTTCATCACATGTACCACATGCGGTGCAAATGACAATAAAGACTCTCTGACTCTCTGACTTAATGTGTGAACGCTGAGTCAGCATTCACAACATTGTTGGATGTTTTTTATCTTCTGTCACTTTGTTACAATCTGTTTCTGCAGACTTGATGCTGTTTTAGTTGTTCATCATCAAACTGATGATCTCATTCAGAGCTGACGGATGATCTTTGTAACTTTCATCCTTTTTAAATTATTAAACTTTATTTACAAAAAAATTCTATAAAGAAAAACATTAAGATCTCTTAATAACTTTCAAAAACACTTTTTAAAATCTGCTTCAGTTTGTCTTCTCCGTTTTAGGCTTCTTGTGCTACTTTAAGCTTTTAGCTGTTGTTTTGCTATTTTCAGTCTTTTTATGCTACATTTACCTTCTAGCTAGCTTTTGCAACTTTAGCTACTATTTTATTTATTTAGCTTTTTGCTAGCACTTTGCTTCATTTTGCTTCTAGCTATCATTTTGTTACTTTAGGCTTTGAGCAGCAGTGTTGCTTTATTTAGCTTTTAGCTAGCCTTCTGCTACATTTAGCAATCTCTATGCTACTTTCACCTTTTACCTAAAGTTTAGCTACTTCTAACTTTTAGCAAGTGATTCTCTTCTTTAACTTTTAACTAGTGTTTGTCTTTTTTATCTTTTAGCTCGTGTTGTGTATCAGCTTCAGCTTGTTCAGCTGGTTTCAGCAGACTCTTTCAGCTCAGCGTTCAGTTTCACAAACGAGAATTATTTTTACAAACTGATCCTGACGCTGCAGAGAAAAGCAGCTGAAGAAAATGCATCGATGGATCCAAACGTCTCTGTCATGAACTCAGAAGAGGAATGTGAAGCTGAACTACATTTCCCATGAGCGTTAGCTCCAGCAGCTGCTGCCTCATGGGAGATGTAGTTGTTGAAGGCTCAGTGAAGCTTTGTGGTGGATGTTTCCTGAAATGAGGAGGTGTTCAGATGGTGTGGACAGAAAGTGACAGGAACATGTTGAAGCTTTAAAAATCATCTCAACATGAACTGTGTGACAGACTTTTAGAACAGAGGCTGAGTTCAGGACTTCAGCAGGAACTCTGCAAACACCTGAACTTCTCCACACGTCTCACTGAAGCACGTGGACTTCTTGTGAGTCAAGTGTTGGTCAGTTCAGAGAAACATCTTCCTGGATGTTCTTCTTCTTCTCTCCTCTTCATGTTTGTGGGGATTTAAGGGCCGTTAGAAGCTCCTGCAGCTGAGTGGAACATCTGGACCTGAGATGTGGAGCAGGTTCTGTGGACAGAACTCAGCAGAACCAACGTTTGAGAGGCTGCACTCAGAGTGGGAGCCTCTGAAGAACGTTGCTGAGCTTCAAACAGACACAGAGTCCAGGGGCCTCATGTATCAACCATGCGTGCGCACAAAAACATTGCGCACGTCACTTGCCACGCAAAAGCCCGTATGTATCAAAACTGAACTGAACGTGAATATATGCGCATCCAGGTACATATCCACGCAAGCTCCCGAGCAGGCGTACGCACGTTTCTGTGGTTCTTGTTCCTTTGGCGACACTTACAGGTGTTTCAGAGAAACTGAAGCCCCACAGTCTGTGGTTGACTTTAAGAGCGGCTTGAAGACCTTTCTTTTCAACCGAGCATACTCTTCCTCCTCATGATTCTACTTTTGATCTGAGTTGATACTGTTGTTGATTTTAATTGTTTTATTATTTGTCTTATTGACATTCAAATATGTTGCACCTTGTAGCACTTTGAGATTTCCATTAATGAAAAGTGCGTTATAAATTGAATTCATTATTATTATTATTATTATTATTATTATTAACAGTTCAAGATGTGAAAATGATTAATATTCCCTCCAAACACACGATTAACAAGTATTACATCCACATGACGCAGTGAAATAAAGGACGCGCAACGTTGTGCCAAAAATAAATTTAACAGGAACGGATTCATTCAGCCTTACTGGAGGTTATAATAAATAGTGTAACACGCAGAGCATTTATTTAGAAACAGATATAGTTTTCCGATCTAGGATATGGCTTATCAGCCGTTTTCAGAAATAATAATTTTCCAGTTTGGCACTACTGCTGCGCTCTGGGGAGCCGTGCATCACGCGTGCATACAGAAGCAGCGGTCAAACTGTTCCACAGAGGGAGCTGCAGGTCGATCGGGACTGTGCAGTCCAGTCCACACAAAGCCGGATCATGTCCAATGGAATGTCTCATCCATATGATTCCAAAGGCTGAGTGGTCGCGCTTGGAGCGCGCGCGCACCCTCACCGGTGTCGACACGGCAGCTGGAGGTGTTTCATTATCTGCGTTTATTGTAGATTTCTCCAAAATGACACGTGAAAGTACACCTTATATAACTTGTAGGAGAGCAAAAGCTTCACAGACAGACTGCGCACAGGGCTGCGGGGCGCGCGCTGCGTCTGGAGACTCCAACATCATGTCATGAAAAGTCTCCACCAAGACGCACAGACTCGTTTCTTCACATCATCTACATAAACAAAGATCTATGTTCTAGCAAACATCCAAGTAAGTTCCTCTGTGTTTACAGTAATAATGGTAATAAACTCGTGCGCAAAGTTAATATTTCCACACAGAATGAATGAATGAGCCGGTTCGCGCACCACAGCAGGGTGCGCGCGCACACAAATACCGACAATCACTCGTTCTTTGCATGATGAACACATTTTATTACTATTCTTACTTAGGATGTTTGTCCTCACTCATATTATATTGAATTCATTATTTTCCCGAATCTAGAAATCATTTCTGATCGCGCAGGGATCAAACAAACATGTCCTTCACACATGCAGGAAGTAATTTGCATCTGTTTAACATATGTAAATGTAGGCGTGTCAGGGGAGGTGTCTCACGTGCGCTCAGTTCCACGTCAATTGTGATGTACAAAAGGAATGTGCGTGGATTCAGGTGTACGCACAGTTTGATAAATCTGGATCTTTTTGTGCGTAGACACTTTTCTGGATTTCACCGTACGTCACTTTTCAGTAGGAAATCCACGCAGGTTTTTGATACATGAGGCCCCAGGAGAGAATTAGTTTCTACTTCCTGAACGTTTCTCCACTGCAGCCAGATGTTGGTCAGCTGAACATCTGCAGAACATCTCCTGTCCAGAATAATGCAGTCCACTTCAGCTGTTCTGATACAGGACACATTTAAAGGCCTGGCAGTCCTTGACATAATGCATGGCCCGCCATCTTTTGAGTTTTAGACTAAGATCATCTTGTATAGAAATGATGGAAGTTTTATTCAAACCTGTAAAAAAAAAGAGAAGCAATTAATTAATTAATTAATTGATATTACTTACTTTGTTTGTTTGTTTGCATTGTTTCAGTCCACCTCCTCACCAGTTTGTGGTGGTAATGCACCAAATTGTTGTTTGCAAACCAACAATGTTGTGTAACAGGGTTGTTGTTTAATGAATTTGATCAAAATGCACCGTCTTTTTAATATTTTACTTGTTTTGCAGAAAAGTTTAATATTTATTAGAAAAGTTTTTTTTAATGTTTGGGGAAACTGTTTAGTACAAAGTTTAGATTACTGAGCATGAACTATCTTGTTTAGATCCTATTTTCCATGTAATCCAGGTTCCTTTTGTTTGTGTAGTGACGACGCCCCTTGGTGGTGGCTGCTGGTAAATATGTGAACATGACGTCAGCAGCTCGGCCTGTTTGTTTTCCTTTGTGATGAGAAGCTACGTCTTGATTTAGCTCTGTGATTTATTTCAATTACTAATGAAAAAAGACTTCTCGTGAGTCAAATACTTTATTCTGTGATTTAGTTCCAAGCTGCTGCTGCCAGAGGCTTGTAACACTGCAGCTTCTTGTCTGTGGAGAGTAAGTTTCACTCTGTTAGCATGTGTAGCTGTTAGCATGTGTAGCTGTTAGCATGTGTAGCTGTTAGCATGTGTAGCTGTTAACAGCTACGTCCCGTTGTCGCGTGCTTGGATAATCTAGTCTCGTGACTGTGTGTGTGTTTTTCTGTGTAGGAGCAGGAGCTTCACGTCAGACCTCCACCAACCACATGTTTGTTCTCTAACAGGTATGGTTGTAATTTCTAGTAAAATTGTTCAATATTAAACTTCGGTCCAGCAGCCTCCACTTCAAAAATTCACCGCTCACGCGGTTTGGTTGTGCAATGTGGCCACTGGCTGAACATACAGTAAAATGATGCATGCTCAACAATCCAGGTAGAAAAATCTAAAAAAGCTAATGCCGGGTACCCACCAAACTTGTCAGAACGCTCCTGCCGCCCCCTTTTGGCCGCTTGTCACACTCACACTGAAGCCACTGAAGACGCGTCTGATGACGCGCACTGTGGGGAGGCAGAGGAGGAGGTCTGGCTCGTTTTCCGGGTCGGGTTGTTTCGTTTCATGCTGTTGGCAGATAAAATCAGCAGCACGTGAGCCTCGTTACTACTTCAGTGGGTTTTCTACGAGCCGAACTGCAGCTCCAAAAGCCTTTGTTGAGATTAAAACATTTTTTTTTAATGTTTGGGGTGATCGTACGCTCGAGCGGACAGCAGCAACTGTAAAAATGCCAAGTTTCTTACCGGAGGCTGGTTCCTTGATGGAGGCTCGATGGGGTAAGTTTAAAAAGTCCAAAAAAAGTCCTGTTGTCGTTGCGTCATCACATAGCAGAGGCTCTTCCGATTGGTTGCTGGACGCGTCGAGCCGCCAAATATCAACTGGATCTTTGGCGGCTCAACTCTGCTCGATGCTTCGGCTGTGTCGCGTGCGCGGAAAGGAACTGCCGCGTGCTGCCGCGCCACTTCAAACACTCAAAATGCGCCGCTTCACGTTTTGCCGCGCCTCGATGCGTCTCCACATAGACTTTCAATGTAAACTGGCCGCTTCCGCCGCCCGAAACGTGTTTGATGGGTAGCCGGCATAAGTCTGGTCCTCTGGACAGTAAAACAGTGTGTGTTGTTTACTTCACAACTAGATGTCACTGAAATGAGAGTCAGAGAATCTTTATTGTCATTTGCACCGCATGTGGTACATGTGATGAAACGAGACTATGTACAGAGGGTCCCAGTTACATCCAACAATAAAATGTAAGATAAGAACAGTAATAACATCTAAGATATGAACTAAGATAAACATCAACTAAAAAAAATGCACTAATCACTAATATCATAGAAAAACATTACTCTAAACAGCAGCACGAACATGAGTCTGTATGAGCAGATGGGCACGAATGAACACAGCAACATGAAACAGATCAGCAGCAACATGATGCGATTTTTCACAGTGATTCTTCTGGTTAGATATTTATGAGTCTAACAGCCTCAGGGTAGAAGCTGTTCCTCAGTCTAGTGGTTCTACACTTGATGCTCCTCAACCTCCTTCCTGAGGGGAGTGGGGCAAAAAGTGTGTGTGTGCTGGGTGAGTGGGGTCCTTCATGATGCAGGTGGCCTTCTTCCTGCATCTGGATGTGTAGATGTCTGTGATAGTGGGGAGACTGACACCAACAGACCTCTGTGCAGCCTTCACCACTCTCTGCAGAGCTTTTCTTTCAGCAGTTGTGCAGCCTCCATGCCCCACGTTGATGCTGGAGCACAGGATGCTCTCCACTGCACACCTGTAGAAGGAGGTGAGGACTGGGCTATTCAGACCAGCTCGTCTCAGCCGTCTGAGGAAGTAGAGTCTCTGATGACCTTTCTTGATTAGGCTGGTGGTGTTGTTGCTCCAGCTGAGGTTATCATTCATGTGTACATCCAGGTACTTGTAGCTGGAGACCACTTCCACTGCAGATCCTTATGTTCAGTGGGGTGTGGGTGTGTTTGTTCCTTCTGAAGTCCACAATCATCTCCTTTGTCTTCTTCACATTTATGTGAAGGTTATTGTCTTTGCACCAGCTCTCCAGGTGTTCCACCTCCTGCCTGTAGCTGGACTCATCGTTGTTTGTGATGCATCCCACCACAGCTGTATCATCTGCAAACTTTACAATATGACAGCCTGGATGGGTGGCTGCACAATCATGTGTGAGCAGAGTGAATAGGAGAGGGCTTAACACACATCCTTGAGGAGAGCCAGTGCTGAGGGTTATGGTGGAGGAGGAGAAGTTGTTGATCCTCACTGACTGTGTTCTGTTTGTTAAAAAGTCTAGTACCCAGTTACAAATGGAGGGGCTTAGTCCCAGTGTGAATAGTTTGTCCATCAGAGTTGTCTTTGTGTTAAAAAAAAACCTCACAATTTCAAAGGTTCAACTAACATTAATGTGTCCTGTTCAGCATCTTTGCCATCTTTTTATTGTCTCACACAAAACTCTGTCTAATATCAGACAAGCTCATAACAGAAGCTGTGACCTCAAATTATTACCCGGGGACGTTGTGTTAGCTGACAGAAGCTTTCATATTAAAGATAGTGTAATAACAAATAATCAGGATTTTTGGTGAGTAAAATGTTGCTATATTCCTAAATAATATTGCAGTTTTATCAGGTTATTTTTGATGCTTTTTTATGTGTGTCGCACAGATATTGAGGCTTGGATTGATTCAGACGGAGCACTACTAAAGGCCTAGGTGTGAAATGCACCGCCCGCCACTGCCATTACTTTTGTTTAATAAATCACTATAGTATTCCTTCTTGTGTTTTCTTATAATCTTTACCAATTTATTTTTATATTTGTTATATTTATCTTCAGCTTGTTGTGTTCTCGTTTTTAAGAAACATGAATACAAGTAATTCTTTTTTTTACAAGCATTTCTCAACCCTTTAGTCATCCAAGGTTGGTCGACAATATTTCTTTTTCTATGATTTCTTTGCACACAATTCTGTTCATACAGAGCTTCTAAAATTTTAATAAATTCATCATATGATCTGTTAACATCATCAAC
>JBBPBX010002209.1:67930-78182 GCA_038048925.1 Garcialebias charrua | reverse complement strand
TTATATATATATATATATTTTTAATTATTATTATTATTATTATTATTATTATTTATTTTTTTTTAAAGAGAGAAAGAAAGAAAAGAGAAAGTAAGACAACAAAACAACAATTATCCACAAAAAGAGCACAAGGCAAACACACCCAACCTCCATCCACAATCCTGCAAAGCACATGACAGAACACAGCAACAAAACATACATGCATAAAGACTAATAATATTCATGACCTTGCAGTAGATTTCTATAAATACACATACCTATACCTACAAATATATATACAGTATACATACTTATACATTTATATTCATTCATATACCCATCTACATATCTGCATATATCTACATATACATCCCTGCATCTATTTGTGTGTGGTTGTGAGCATGCATAAGTGAATAAGGTTCCTCCAATAGAACATTAAGTTGCGACTGTGAAGCATCAGAGATCCAACCCCCCAAAGCCCGAGGCAGACGAAGGGGTGATCAAAGCCCAAGACCCTAGGAAGGACCCTGAGCCCAGAGTCCCCAGGACTATCCGAACAGGATGAGCCACTCGCCCACTCCCCAGATCCAACCAAGGGGAAGAACCGGACGAACCCCACCAGCAGCCACACACAATGACCCCCCGGGGTCAACCGTGACAGATTCACAGGCCCCTGCCAGAGCCCGGTGCACCGACGTAGCCCCAGGGCCGGTCACCGAGGCCCGGGCACCGGGGACGCCCACCCCTCAGGCCCCGACCCGACAGGACCAGAGGCCACGAGCCCCACCAGGCAGCTACCAGGCCGAGCCGACAAACGCCCAAGCGCCCAACCCCAGATAGTGAGGGCCCCATGCACGCCCGCAGGCAAAGGAACACCCACCAGGGGGCCACGTGGCAGGAGCGCGACACTAAGTAGCCTCAGATGTATCAGAGAAGGGGCAGTCCAAGTCCCAGCCTGACACTTAAACACTCATACACAGAGACACTCATTCAGACCCACCCTCATCCTCTCCCTCAGTCACAGAAAGACAAACAATAACGGCACGTTCCATTCATAATCCCGATGCACACTCTATACCCCCTAGGTCCAAGACATGTACCCGCCCTCTACATGGGGCAGCCCACATCCAAACCCAGGAGGTAAGCCCATTCGTTCTGGGGTGGAGAGCAGTAGACATCCAAGATCCGGCCCACCCCGCGCCCCGCCGACAGGACAGGACAGGACACCCGAGTCCAAGCAGCCCCAGAGGGAGCGCACTGCCAGCCCCGCCCACGGCGAACCCGCAGGCCCCGAACCCCCCCACACCCCAGCACAACCCCTGACGGCCCACCCCCAGAATGTCCGCCAGGCAACCAGGGGGGTAAGAGAAAAATAAATAAATAATATATATATAATATAAATAAATAAATAAAATTGAAATTAACAAATCAAGACCCCGACACACACACCCCCGTCCCCAAATGTAGTGTTGGTGAGTGTTGTTGTAAAGTGTATTTAAAAAGGAAAGAGAAGGAGCAAAGGCTGGCAAGTACCAGTTTCCCCTCCACTCCAACTCTAACCCAGGCCCTTATTGACTAAATGCATAATGTTGAGTGAGCATAGGCATAGGGGCGAGAGTGATGTCATCCCGCCACCCATAACCATAGTGCTCACTCTGTTCCCTATATGTGACTTTTATGAGGATGTTTATGAATGAGTGTCTAAAGTGTATATAAAATTGAGTCCCAGGTGGTTCTGAACAACAGAGATGTACAACCGTTGTAGCACACCCGAGACTCAAATTCCCTACATGTATTAATTTAAGATGAAGAGGGCGGAGGTGCGTGGTGAGGGATGGGGAGAAAAAATCTGCAGGGACAATGCTCCCGCAGCGAGTCAGCTCCCCCGCTGACCCTGCGTATCCCCCCCCCCCAGCTCGCCAAGGTCCACCCAAGGAGCGAGGCAAAACAAACACCTCTCCGACCGCCAGGCCACTGATCCAAGACCAGAGAGGGACACGGTCCCGAGGGCCGCCAGAGCAGAACCAACAGCCCACACCCACCAGGGCCACCACGACCCCTGCGAACCGCAGTCAGCCCGCCGCCCAAGAAGACACAAAATCCTACATTGACGACACGGCCAAGAGCGCCCGCCCAACCGCCGACAGAGCCAGGAAGCACCGAGAACAGGCCCCAACCAGGACCCGCACACCGGTCAGGCATTATCCAGGACCATCATCAAGGACATCCACTTAATCCCCACCCCAGAAGAAATACTACACCCACCCTTCATATTAACAACTTTCAGAACACATAACACATTAGACACCCAGGCTGGGTTTGCCCGCCCCCTCCCATTGGCCACCAGTCACGCCCCCAGACACCCACCCCCCAGCACATGAACCCCAACCCACCAGCGAGCCGAGGGCCCCCGGCCAGAGCCGGGCACCAGAGCGCCAGCCAGCCCATAGCCCGGCGACCCGCCCGCCAGAGCCCAAGACCCCCGACCCCCACCAGGCCCAAGCCCGGGGACGACACGCCCCCAGAGTCCCAAGCCCCCGGCACCCGCCCCGAAACCACCCCAGCACAGCCGGGTCACCGACCGGCGACCCATGACCGCCGCCACCGACCACCCGAGGGCCCGCATGCCGCCCCTAGCAGACATCCCCCAGAACCCCCCCGGTCCTCCCCAGGTCGAAGACAGGGTCCTCCCCGCCCAAGCAGCCCCAACCCCCCGGCGCCCCAAACCCCAACCTCCCCCCCACCAGCCCCAATGCCCCACAAGGCCAGATCCCAGACCCCCCACCCTCACTACGTAACGGAGCCGATCAAAGAATGCCAAATAGATTGATCCGATGTGTCGGCAGATGCTGTTTCAAGACTAATATGATCTAACAGAAGATTTTTATACTGATTAATGCTAAGATTATTTTTATTTTTCCAATTTACGAGTATGGTTTTCTTTGCGATGCATAAGGCAGTGAAAAGCATATAGGATGTATTTTTTTCTAGTATAACATCTTCAAAGATACCCAATAAGCAAACAGATGGAGAGAGTGGGATATTAAATTTCAAACATTTAGACAAGTCTTCACATACCTGTACCCAGAACCTCTGAACGGGTGGACAGAACCAGAGTGCGTGAATATAATCATCAGGTATATTACTTATGCACTGTGAGCAGTTGTTAGATGGTGTAAAACCCATCTTAAACATACGCTGACCTGTATAATGTACTCTATAGAGAACCTTATATTGTATTAATTGTAAATTCGAGATTCTAGTCAATTTAAAAGTATTTGAACATACTTGAGACCAAATTTTTTGTTCATAGTTGATTGATAAATCTGACTCCCATTTTTCAACAGGTAATTTTATCGAGTCATCGATTCTAGCCATTTTTTTGTATATTTTAGATAATAATTTGGGTGGTTGAAAATTAATAAACTCTAACACACATGTTGGTGTTTCCAACAATGTTTTATTAAGCTTAAATTTCTTTTTTACAATTGACTTAATTTGTTGGTATTGTAGGAAATATTTCTTATCAATGTCATATTGTATTAAGAAAGTTAATTCTCAATAGTCCAGGTATCAAATCCGCTCATTCTCAATCAGTTCATCTGGACAGTTTCTTTTTAGCAGAAACGTTTCACCCTCACTCCAGAGGGCTTCCTCAGTCAGAGTAGTCCAAAGCACACTGAAGTTAACCCACCAAGTAAGCAACTTATGTGGACCAACCAGTTTGCTGTAGCCAAGATGGTTTCTGGGGGCGTGTCCCTCGTCGACTCCTCCCAGGCAGGCAGACATGTCCAAAGTGGTTCAAGACAAGAAAGTTAATTCTCAATAGTCCAGGTATCAAATCCGCTCATTCTCAATCAGTTCATCTGGACAGTTTCTTTTTAGCAGAAACGTTTCACCCTCACTCCAGAGGGCTTCCTCAGTCAGAGTAGTCCAAAGCACACTGAAGTTAACCCACCAAGTAAGCAACTTATGTGGACCAACCAGTTTGCTGTAGCCAAGATGGTTTCTGGGGGCGTGTCCCTCGTCGACTCCTCCCAGGCAGGCAGACATGTCCAAAGTGGTTCAAGACAAGAAAGTTAATTCTCTATAAAGGGAGGAGTGTACAATGCCCCAAAGACCCATCTCTGCCTGATGCCCTCAACAAGTTTTATGCACGCTTTGAGGACCCAAACAGACCGCCCAGCACCAGACTCACCTCACCACCAGATGAAAAGCATCTCAGCGTGACCGCAGCAGAAGTCAGACGTAGTCTCAAAAGGATCAACCCTCATAAAGCAACTGGACCTGACAACATCCCTGGGAAAGTTCTGAAGGAATGTGCTGATCAGCTCCGTGAGGTGCTGGCTGACATATTTAACACCTCACTTGCCCTGGAAACAGTTCCCACCTGCCTGAAGACCCCCACCATCATCCCAGTCCCAAAAAGCTCCACAGTGACTGGTCTGAATGACTATCGGCCGGTGGCCCTCACCCCAATAGCCGCAAAATGCTTTGAAAAACTGGTCATGACCCACATCAAAGCATCCATCAACATCAATGAGGACCCTCATCAGTATGCGTACCGTGAGAATCGATCAACAGAGGACGCCATCTCCTCTGTGGTCCACACTGCTCTCAACCACCTGGAACAGAAAGACTCCTACGTCCGTCTGCTCTTTGTGGACTTCACATATGCCTTCAACACCATGATCCCCCAAACCCTGATGGACAAACTATTCACACTTGGACTAAGCCCCTGTAAAGTTTGCAGATGATACAGCTGTGGTGGGATGCATCACAAACAATGATGAGTCCAGCTACAGGCAGGAGGTGGTACACCTGGAGAGCTGGTGCAAAGAGAATAACCTTCACATGAATGTGATGAAGACAAAGGAGAGGATTGTGGACTTCAGAAGGAACAAACAAACCCACACCCCACTGAACATAAGAGGATCTGTGGTGGAAGTGGTCTCCAGCTACAAGTACCTGGGTGTACACTTGAATGATAACCTCAGCTGGACCAGCAACACCACCAGCCTGATCAAGAAAGGTCATCAGAGACTCTACTTCCTCAGGCGGCTGAGACGAGCTGGTCTGAGTAGCTCAGTCCTCACCTCCTTCTACAGGTGTGCAGTGGAGAGCATCCTGTGCTCCAGCATCAACGTGTGGCATGGAGGCTGCACAGCTGCAGAGAGAAAAGCTTTACAGAGAGTGGTGAAGGCTGCACAGAGGTCTGTTGGAGTCAGTCTCCCCACTATCACAGACATCTACACCTCCAGATGCAGGAAAAGAGCCACCTGCATCATAAAAGACCCCACTCACCCAGCACACACACTCTTTGCCCCACTCCCCTCAGGAAGGAGGTTGAGGAGCATCAAATGTAGAACCACTAGACTGAGGAACAACTTCTACCCTGAGGCTGTTAGACTCATGAATAAATAAATAATGGGAGTAAAAACTGCAAAATATCACATCATGCTGATGCTGATCTGTTTTCTTGTTGCTGTGTTCATCTGTGACCATCTGCTCATACAGACTCATGTTCGTGCTGCTATTTGTAATGTTGTTTTTCTATTACATTAGGGCTTAGTGTATTTCTAGTTGTAGTTCTAGTTTCTCCACTGCAGCCAGATGTTGGTCAGCTGAACATCTGCAGAACATCTCCTGTCCAGAATAATGCAGTCCACTTCAGCTGTTCTGATACTGGACACATTTAAAGGCCTGGCAGTCCTTGACATAATGCATGGCCCGCCATCTTTTGAGTTTTAGACTAAGATCATCTTGTATAGAAATGATGGAAGTTTTATTCAAACCTGTAAAAAAAAAAAGAAGCAATTAATTAATTAATTAATTGATATTACTTACTTTGTTTGTTTGCATTGTTTCAGTCCACCTCCTCACCAGTTTGTGGTGGTAATGCACCAAATTGTTGTTTGCAAACCAACAATGTTGTGTAACAGGGTTGTTGTTTAATGAATTTGATCAAAATGCACCGTCTTTTTAATATTTTACTTGTTTTGCAGAAAAGTTTAATATTTATTAGAAAAGTTTTTTTTAATGTTTGGGGAAACTGTTTAGTACAAAGTTTAGATTACTGAGCATGAACTATCTTGTTTAGATCCTATTTTCCATGTAATCCAGGTTCCCTTTGTTTGTGTAGTGACGACGCCCCTTGGTGGTGGCTGCTGGTAAATATGTGAACATGACGTCAGCAGCTCGGCCTGTTTGTTTTCCTTCGTGATGAGAAGCTACGTCTTGATTTAGCTCCGTGATTTATTTCAATTACTAATGAAAAAAGACTTCTCGTGAGTCAAATACTTTATTCTGTGATTTAGTTCCAAGCTGCTGCTGCCAGAGGCTTGTAACACTGCAGCTTCTTGTCTGTGGAGAGTAAGTTTCACTCTGTTAGCATGTGTAGCTGTTAGCATGTGTAGCTGTTAGCATGTGTAGCTGTTAGCATGTGTAGCTGTTAGCATGTGTAGCTGTTAACAGCTACGTCCCGTTGTCGCGTGCTTGGATAATCTAGTCTCGTGACTGTGTGTGTGTTTTTCTGTGTAGGAGCAGGAGCTTCACGTCAGACCTCCACCAACCACATGTTTGTTCTCTAACAGGTATGGTTGTAATTTCTAGTAAAATTGTTCAATATTAAACTTCGGTCCAGCAGCCTCCACTTCAAAAATTCACCGCTCACGCGGTTTGGTTGTGCAATGTGACCACTGGCTGAACATACAGTAAAATGATGCATGCTCAACAATCCAGGTAGAAAAATCTAAAAAAGCTAATGCCGGGTACCCACCAAACTTGTCAGAACGCTCCTGCCGCCCCCTTTTGGCCGCTTGTCACACTCACACTGAAGCCACTGAAGACGCGTCTGATGACGCGCACTGTGGGGAGGCAGAGGAGGAGGTCTGGCTCGTTTTCCGGGTCGGGTTGTTTCGTTTCATGCTGTTGGTTGATAAAACCAGCAGCACGTGAGCCTCGTTACTACTTCAGTGGGTTTTCTACGAGCCGAACTGCAGCTCCAAAAGCCTTTGTTGAGATTAAAACATTTTTTTTTATGTTTGGGGTGATCGTACGCTCGAGCGGACAGCAGCAACTGTAAAAATGCCAAGTTTCTTACCGGAGGCTGGTTCCTTGATGGAGGCTCGATGGGGTAAGTTTAAAAAGTCCAAATAAAGTCCTGTTGTCGTTGCGTCATCACATAGCAGAGGCTCTTCCGATTGGTTGCTGGACGCGTCGAGCCGCCAAATATCAACTGGATCTTTGGCGGCTCGACTCTGCTCGATGCTTCGGCTGTGTCGCGTGCGCGGAAAGGAACTGCCGCGTGCTGCTGGCCACTTCAAACACTCAAAATGCGCCGCTTCACGTTTTGCCGCGCCTCGATGCGTCTCCACATAGACTTTCAATGTAAACCGGCCGCTTCCGCCGCCCGAAACGTGTTTGATGGGTAGCCGGCATAAGTCTGGTCCTCTGGACAGTAAAACAGTGTGTGTTGTTTACTTCACAACTAGATGTCACTGAAATGAGAGTCAGAGAATCTTTATTGTCATTTGCACCGCATGTGGTACATGTGATGAAACGAGACTATGTACAGAGGGTCCCAGTTACATCCAACAATAAAATGTAAGATAAGAACAGTAATAACATCTAAGATATGAACTAAGATAAACATCAACTAAAAAAAATGCACTAATCACTAATATCATAGAAAAACATTACTCTAAACAGCAGCACGAACATGAGTCTGTATGAGCAGATGGGCACGAATGAACACAGCAACATGAAACAGATCAGCAGCAACATGATGCGATTTTTCACAGTGATTCTTCTGGTTAGATATTTATGAGTCTAACAGCCTCAGGGTAGAAGCTGTTCCTCAGTCTAGTGGTTCTACACTTGATGCTCCTCAACCTCCTTCCTGAGGGGAGTGGGGCAAAAAGTGTGTGTGTGCTGGGTGAGTGGGGTCCTTCATGATGCAGGTGGCCTTCTTCCTGCATCTGGATGTGTAGATGTCTGTGATAGTGGGGAGACTGACACCAACAGACCTCTGTGCAGCCTTCACCACTCTCTGCAGAGCTTTTCTTTCAGCAGTTGTGCAGCCTCCATGCCCCACGTTGATGCTGGAGCACAGGATGCTCTCCACTGCACACCTGTAGAAGGAGGTGAGGACTGGGCTATTCAGACCAGCTCGTCTCAGCCGTCTGAGGAAGTAGAGTCTCTGATGACCTTTCTTGATTAGGCTGGTGGTGCTGTTGCTCCAGCTGAGGTTATCATTCATGTGTACATCCAGGTACTTGTAGCTGGAGACCACTTCCACTGCAGATCCTCATGTTCAGTGGGGTGTGGGTGTGTTTGTTCCTTCTGAAGTCCACAATCATCTCCTTTGTCTTCTTCACATTGATGTGAAGGTTATTCTCTTTGCACCAGCTCTCCAGGTGTTCCACCTCCTGCCTGTAGCTGGACTCATCGTTGTTTGTGATGCATCCCACCACAGCTGTATCATCTGCAAACTTTACAATATGACAGCCTGGATGGGTGGCTGCACAATCATATGTGAGCAGAGTGAATAGGAGAGGGCTCAACACACATCCTTGAGGAGAGCCAGTGCTGAGGGTTATGGTGGAGGAGGAGAAGTTGTTGATCCTCACTGACTGTGTTCTGTTTGTTAAAAAGTCTAGTACCCAGTTACAAATGGAGGGGCTTAGTCCCAGTGTGAATAGTTTGTCCATCAGAGTTGTCTTTGTGTTAAAAAAAAACCTCACAATTTCAAAGGTTCAACTAACATTAATGTGTCCTGTTCAGCATCTTTGCCATCTTTTTATTGTCTCACACAAAACTCTGTCTAATATCAGACAAGCTCATAACAGAAGCTGTGACCTCAAATTATTACCCGGGGACGTTGTGTTAGCTGACAGAAGCTTTCATATTAAAGATAGTGTAATAACAAATAATCAGGATTTTTGGTGAGTAAAATGTTGCTATATTCCTAAATAATATTGCAGTTTTATCAGGTTATTTTTGATGCTTTTTTATGTGTGTCGCACAGTTATTGAGGCTTGGATTGATTCAGACGGAGCACTACTAAAGGCCTAGGTGTGAAATGCACCGCCCGCCACTGCCATTACTTTTGTTTAATAAATCACTATAGTATTCCTTCTTGTGTTTTCTTATAATCTTTACCAATTTATTTTTATATTTGTTATATTTATCTTCAGCTTGTTGTGTTCTCGTTTTTAAGAAACATGAATACAAGTAATTCTTTTTTTTACAAGCATTTCTCAACCCTTTAGTCATCCAAGGTTGGTCGACAATATTTCTTTTTCTATGATTTCTTTGCACACAATTCTGTTCATACAGAGCTTCTAAAATTTTAATAAATTCATCATATGATCTGTTAACATCATCAACATACACGTCCTTCCAGTTTTGTTTCTGTAAATAATCTTTTAATTGATCCATAGCTTTTTTTGATGTTTATTATTATTTTTCTTAATTGTAACTTCTTTTGTAATGCTTTGATCATTTCTATAGATAGTGAAAACTGGTAAATGAGCACGTAAATCAGTTGTTAAGATACCACCTGTCACATCCCCATTTGTTATATTTGTGAAAATATTATCAATTACTGTGGCACTATGAGTTGTAATTCTTGTTGGTTTTGATATCAACAGATAAAAATTTAAACTATACATTGAATTTAGAAATGTGCTGATGTTATTTGAATCTGTTTTATTTCCTAGGTCAATATTAAAGTCTCCACACAAGAAAACTTTTTTATTGAAACTCTTTTCCAATAGTTGCATGATTTTACCGGTTAATATTTCTATATTTGATCCTGGTGATCGATATACACAACTTATGAATATGTTTTTAGCATTTTCGTTTAATATTTCTATTGTTATTATTTCCATAAGATTGTCAACAATTATCGACATTTCATTAATTATTTTACATTTTATTTAATTTTTAACAAATAGAGCTACTCCACCACCTTTTTTATTGTTTCTGTTTAAATGATATAATTCATATCCTTCGATGTGAACATTATTTTTGTTTTCATCATTAAGCCATGTCTCTGACAGTGCTATTAAAGTAAAAGTTCTGTTTAAACTGTTTTAAATAGTCTGTTATTTTGGATATATTTGCATTTACACTTCTACTATTGATGCAAATAATAGAGATCTCTCCATTTAAAAAAAATTTTTTTTTTTAAATTTATAGATGGCCTCCCTTCTCACCTTATAGCCATCCTCTCACTCCAATATGTTATTATTTTATATATATATATATA
>JBBPBX010002209.1:50919-65341 GCA_038048925.1 Garcialebias charrua | reverse complement strand
TACATACATATATATATATATACATACATATATATATATATATACTGTACATATATATATATATACTGTACATATTTGTGTATTTTTTTTCCATTTACCCTTTATTTAAACAGGTAGTCTCATTGAGCCATGAGAACTCATTTTCAAGAGAGACCTGTTTAGGGAGCAGATGGTGGGGGTTAAGGGCCTTGCTCAGGGGTCCAGAGTAAGGCAAATGAGGGTGGAGGCAGGTGTGGGTATTTCACATTTTCCACCCACATTTTTATGTTGTCGGTACCGGGGCTTGAACCTGCGATCTTCCGATCACAGGCCCAACGTCTCTAATCTCTGTGCCACCATTCCCTATGTTACCAGTATGTATTTAATTAAGTTTAAAAAATCTTTCTGGGTAAATATCACATGTTACAACATGGACACCCACAGCTTATAGACAACTGTAGCCTATACTGTATATGTACAAAATCATTTTGGTCTTAGAATTAGTGGGCGTGGCTTGTATTTAGGTGCATTCAATAGTCTAGAAATTACAGTGACTAAATATTAGTTTTGTTTCTGCACGGTGAAACACCTCAGTAAGGCGTCAAATGTTTGTCTTCCCCTGCTTTCATCATGAGATGGGAAACGGTGTGAGTTCCTGATGCTAAGTGCTTGTGGCTGCAAACATGTTTTCTCCATCGTGATTATTGGTGTTATTGTAGCCGTCTAATCATTTCCTGACGCTGCCAGCTTTCAAAGAGAGCTCCCTCATATTCCTCTCCCTCCTCCGCTCCCACTTTAAACCCTCCTTTCCTTCCTTTATGGAAGATCAAACAATTTTAAAAAGCTTTGGAGTCAAAGGATTTAGAAGGATAGTTTGGCCATTTTGAAGTAATGTTCTGTAAAAGTTATCAATAGTTCATACTTTATCTGCTACGGTGGAATGAATCTGCTGTGACATTTGCCTTTAGATGCAAAGTATGAAGAAATTTTCCTGCAGGAGAAAGGCTAATGGCTAGTCAAAATGGAACTCCTTTTACTGTTTATCAGTTTTCAGGCATAGAAAAACCCTTTCTCAGAAATGTCCTAGAGGTTAAAAAAAAAAAAAATCCACTTTTGCACGACACCATTTAGTTTATCACTGTTCTCGACTGGATGGCGTCCATGTTACCGGATGAATGGAGGTGTTCTGAGGCTGCTGAATGTTTCAGGGTTAAGGAGAGGGAACACAGAGGGAGAAACCCTACAGCTAAAGTAACAACGATCATGTTCAGGAGGAAAACATGACGGTGATTTGGAACGGTACATTTAGATAAAACAGGAGTCCAGTTGGATTTACTGGATGAATTTTGTCCCATTTTTTTGCACAAGCCTGGATTTGTTTGGATTTAGGATCTCGCCTCAAACAGGCATTTACAGTGTGGGTCGGCAGAGGCCCACGCCTGTACCTTAAATTGAGACTTTAAAAGCAGCTGTCTGGTTATTGGCAGAGTTGTTGCCAGCCTCTTGTCAGATCAACGGGAGGGTTTAATGGGAAAAACAGCAGAGAAAAGTAGCATTTGTAGAAGTAGTTTAGGTTCCGTTTTCAGAGGAGAGAAATAAACTAAAAGTTAAATCTAACAAAGCTCAGTCAGGTCCTCTGGACGATTTCATTGTTTTGTTTAAATGTTTCATCCTTCATCCAAAGGACTTCATCAGTTCGAGGAGCTACAACAAACTCAGTCCCACAAGCAGCACACTTACACAATGGTTCAAAACATCAAAGTTCAAGCTCAGTGATCCAGGTATAAAATCCAGCAATGGATTATTGGAATGATGTTTTGAATCACTTTGGTCATGACTGCCTCAAAGGAGTCGACGGGGGGGGAGGGCGGACAACTGAATCCATCTTAACACCATCAAACTTGTTGGCCCACTATGTGAGTGTGCTGCTTGTGGGACTGAGTTTGTTGTAGCTCCTCGGACTGAAGAAGTCTTGGATGAAAGACAAAACATTTCAACAAAAAAAGAAACCGTCCAGAGGACCTGACTTAACTTTGTTGGATTTTATACCTGGATTATTGAGCATGAACGTTGAAGATAAAACAAGTTACATAAAGACGTTGAATGATCTGGTAGTGATCACAGCATCTGTTGTGAGTGACTCTCGGCTACTATCACGCCAAACTTTAGCTCAATATCTGTAAAACTCACTGAGTTATGGGCATTTCTATATTTTCTAAGGTTAGTTGGTGTTAAATCAGATGTACTCCAACAGTTACGGTACTCAGTTGTACATCCAATGAGTGAGTTTCATTCAAATCTGTCTACTAGTCCACAAGATATTTTGCTAACAGACAGACAAATGAACACACACAAAGACAGAAAATTTAAGTATTATGGCTGCAATTACACTGCTGGTTTTTGCTCTTGATACTGGCATTTCATAAAAACGCCAAACAAGAACATGTGGGACGAAACACTGCTTCTAAAGAAGCAATATATATATTTTTTTCTCCATCTTCGTTTCTAAAGATTCAGTGCCTTCATGATCAAAAGACAATTTTACTGCTCAGTGGCCAAATATGGCAAAATGTGAAACACATGTTTCGGTGTTACTAAAACGAACAGAAGCGAAAAAGGAATACGATCATAGGAGAATAAAAGAAATGTGCAGTAAAGTCAGGTTCTTATCAGCTGTGGGTGGCTTTGTCATCTCCAAATGGATAAAAACTTACTAAAAATCCTCCACAAATCAAAGAGTTATATCATGATTTGGTAGGTTGTCTGTTTCTTCCAGTTTTGAACACTCAGACTGGCTCAGCAGAACTCATGTAGCAGTCGGGAACAGGACGGTATTACAGAGCACACAGTGAACTCCATCTGAACTCCACTGTAGTGTAGTGTTTATGCATTGGCCTGAAGCGCTGTAGCTTTAGCTCCACGTATAGCCGCTCCCTGTATGTGGGGCACAAACTCATCTAGTCAAAGGAGTGCAGTCTTGCAAGGAGTCCTCCTCTGAGGACCATTTACGACCACTGGAAAAGTAAAAAACCAGAAAGAAAAAGGATTTGCTTTGAGTCAACGTAATTCGGTAAACAGCCTCTCACACAATCTCGACAAATAATCGTAGCTGTGTTCAGGTCTGTGAACTCATCTCTACGTTTCTCTTGGCTCGAATTGGCGGCCGTGGTGTAGTGGTAATGGCAGTCGTCTCCCGATCGGAAAGTTGGCGGTTCGACTCCCGGGACCCGCACCATGTGTCGTTGTGTCCTTGGGCAAGACACTTAACCCTGAGTTGCTCCCGGTAGGACTGGAAAGCACCTTGCATGGTAGTCTGCCGCCACCGGTTTATGAATGTGTGTAGCATTCAATATATGTGTAGCACTTTGAGATTTTCAGTAATGAAAAGTGCGTTATAAATTGAATTAATTATTATTATTATTATTATATAAATACTATGACTTTTTTTTTTTTGCAAACAAAGCGCTTCAATGAAACAAAGCACTGAAGCACTGAAGCTGCCACCTCGACCTCTCCTTATTTCAGGCTCCACTCTATTTAAAAAGCAACAACTGGGAGCAATAAGGCATCAGCTGAAAACAGGAGAATGTGATACTTCGAAGGCACAACCGCAGGACTTGCATCCATCTGTCCATCAATCTACACAAACACACACACTTCCACTCTCCTACCACTACTTGTTTCCTGATCCTTCTGCAACAGAGGAAAATCTAATTTAAGAGAAGAGGAAGGGATGATTGTTTAGGGTTGAAGGTAGTGAAGGTCAGCTTTTTGCTTCCATGTTAGCTGGAGGCAGTGATCTTCTACATGTTCTCTGCCTCTTTTTTTGTTGTTGGTATGCAGCAATGGTATTTACTTTAAAAATGCCTGGAGCAGATAGATCTGTTCTCTTTTAATTACTATCTTAGATGCTAAGCTTCAGACCACATGCCATGAATATATTTTGTACAACTTAATGGACTCAAACTGCCCCACATTTGGATGATAGTGGTTGAGATGCTATAGCACAGGAAAAGAAAGGAAAGAGGCGAGTAAGTTTATCTTAACTTGCATCAGCTTAGCTTAGCTTGCACTTGCTTGCACCAGTGTTGCTCTCTGATGAGTCACCTGGGAGGATTCCCCTCATCGTTACAAAGTCATTGACAGCTGCTGAGCCTCTCTGCCTGAAACAAAACAACGTCTCCCCGGCTGTCTCCTGATCTGTCGTCATTCGTCTGCTCAACCTTTCTTCCAGGAAGACGAGGGACACATGCTGTGGATGTAAACAGTGACGCACAGAGAAGGAGGCAGCAGATGCAATTCACATGGCAAAGGTTCGTTGTCCAGCTGCCCTGCATCTCCCCCTGCCACCGAGTTGGACGGGGTTCAGAAGCTAAGACGGGTTTTGAATCCGTCTCGTAGTTGGTTCAGTCAGTTGACTAAAATTAAACAGAAAAAAGACATTTGTTTTCTGTCTCTGAACCATTGACACAAAAAGCCTACAGTCGTCAAGACGACCTTCTTTTTGCATTAACATTAAACAGACAGATCTAATGACAATGGCCCTCATGCACGAAAATGTTCGTATTTTTATCCTAAATTTCTCCTACTTTTGTTCGTACGAAGCGTTCGTACGAACATGCCACGTCAGATTCAACAAAGTCTTCTATCATGAGGAAACGTGTGTAAATGCAGTGCGTATATTTAATGAATCCCACCTGTCCTAAACAGCTGCGCGTGCACGCGTGAAGGTTATTTACATAATTCCCACCCCTCAAAACACCATATAAGGCCACAGCTTCCTGATGTCAGACAGCAGGAAGTGTCCATTCATTCAAACTCAAGAAGTAAAAGGAGGAACTTCACGCGTTCGGAGATCTGCTCTCAGTCGCGCTGTGGCTACCCCCCCACCCCCCCGCAGGTGTCGGATGGTCAAATATTTTTAATGTTAGTGTAAACAACTGTGTAGTTTCACTTATTCAGAAGAGCCGTGGCGCACCGCTACCCCCCCCCCCCCCGCAAGTGTCGGATGGTCAAATATTTTTAATGTTAGTGTAAACAACTGTGTAGTTTCACTTATTCAGAAGAGCTGTGGCGCACCGCTACCCCCCACCCCCCCCGCAAGTGTCGGATGTGTTTTTGAACAGAAGCATTTTAAAATGTCTCGAAACTACAGTTAACATCATATTAATATTGTAGTGCATATGTTTTGTCTCCCGTGGGTCGTACAGTATCAGAAATCAAGAATAAATGGTTTGATCTGAAAATGGCTTCAAACAAACGTCTCGCCGCAGCACGGACAGGAGGTGGTCAGGAGATGGTCAATCCTTGACCACCTCCTGTCATGTTGGCACGCGTCTTGCTGCGCAAGGAGGTGGTCAAGACGCGTGCCAACATGACAGGAGGTGGTCAGGAGATGGATGGACAATAAATGCCACGCTGCAAGATGCGTGCCAACATGTTTTGCAGCACAAATGATGCGCGCACCTCCTGCTCATCGCGCACCTCCTGGTCAGGGCGCAACCACATTCTGCAGGTTATATTTCGAATCAGATATAATCAATTGCTCCGATGGTGTTTGGCACAAGATCAGTCTTAATTCGTACTTGTTCTGCGGCGGTGTATGGGGATTTTATGTACCTGGGTGTTAATATGAGGAGCGGCTTTGATGACCAAGGGGAGCGCACGGCCTGCGCGACACACCAGACAAATTAAACTTAAAATTATAATTCTAATTCAAACAGAATAACCTATTGTCAAGAATAATTATGGTGCGTGATTTTTTTAAACCCAAAATATTTTCTAAATAACGAAATATGAAGTTATTCGTGCAGAAGATCCGTCTGGATGACAGCAGACTGACGCTCCTAAATTATACGACAGGTCCGGACCACTCGTAAATTTTGTTCGTATCTGAAGAAAATCGTAGGATACGAAAACATTGTTGGATGCCACAAATGATCCTAAATCACTCGTACGCACAGTTTAAGAACAAATCTGTGCGTACGAACGGTTCGTGCATGAGGGCAAATGTGTTCTTCTTCAATGTAAACTCAGTAATATGCAGCGTGGTGGCATTGGCACTGAAGTTGTTTGATTTCTGTTTAGGAGTTAGTTATGCGTTAACACAAAGACAGCTCTGTTGTTTCTTGTAACACATCTACAGCTTTGGAATAGAGCTTTAACAGACTACTCGAGTAATCGACACATCGATTCCTAGGACATTATCAAGTTTTTAAATTTTACGTTGAGTATTCGTAGTGACGTCATCACGTCCCAGTTACAGAACAGAAAATGAATCAACTTCCTGTTTGGAGCGCGTTGCAAACCGGTGTTACACCATATTCTGTGACCACCGTATATTGTGACTGTAGGGGGCGGTGTTGCATGAACTGTTGCAGGTCACAGAATGTGGTGTAACACCGGGTCCAATCGACTGAACCAGAACCAGCTTCCTCTGACCTTGTTTCACAAATAAAAGGCAAAAAATCTTAATCTCTAAACCTAAAAAAAAAACTATAAACATATTTATCTCTAAAACTAAACCTAATGCGCAGCACCGCAGGCGGTAGTGCGGGGTGGTCGACCGCCCCACTGTTTTTAGTTTCGTTTTTGACGTGCCGCACATTTTTTTTCACTTTTGCAGCTTTTTTCATTCATTCAACCTTTATTTAGTCAGGTAAATCTTATTGAACCTCATGGGCTCATTTACAAAAGCGACCTGCTAAAACTAAAGAACGATGAACAGCAATGGTAGAATTTCCTTAAACAATAAACAACAAACAAACAATAAACAACAAACAATAGAAAAACAAAAGAGAGAAAAAAAGAAAAAAAAGAAAGATTAATAATAATAAGCTTAATAATAATAACTAACAGTTTTGGGTTTCCTGTGACTTATTTGCTGTAAGATAAATTAGTTCTTTAGTTTGTAGCAGGTCGCTCTTGTAAATGAGTCCTCGAGACTCAATGAGATTTACCTGACTAAATAAAGGTTGAATGAATAAAAAATGGTAGGAGCATAATATATCCCAATGTTCTGTTGGTCTTTTTTTGTAAATAATAAATTACTTATTTTTTTGCGGTTTTAATTAGTTAATTATTTTTTGCATCTTGAGATCCTATGACATCATCAACTACTCGAGCTCTACTCGAGTATTATTATGTTAATGTTGAGTTTTAAAATTATATACTCGTTCAACCCCTACGTTGGAAAGACTTACTTTCATTCTCAAAATACAGTAGTCATTAACAACTATTTTGGTTAAGAAAGAGATTTGTTTAACTGGTAGATTGTAAATGGACTGTATAGCACCTTTCTATATAATCAAGATACTCAAAGTACTTTACAACACAATCTGAGTCCTCATTTACCTCCACACACACATTCATACAGCACCCCACCAATGTTCCCTCTAAGCTGCGCGGTGCGCAATTGCGCACTGCCCGCACATTCTCAGCGCACAATAAAATCTTTGCGCACATTCAAATTAAACTGAATGTGACAGTATGCCCTATACGCTTGAACGCACCACGCAAATGCAGGATCTGATTGGGTCTGGTCAGCCCGCAGGTCCGCCTCAACTTAAAATGATTGATGGACAGCGATTACATCCAATCACATTGAAGCTCACGTGGTTTTGACCAATTACTAACAGGAAGGCGGGTCTTGAAGAGCAAGCATGTGTGTATGCGGCTTTACAGTCAAATCCTGCAGAACACTGAGTTTGTCAAACTGGGACAAAATATAGTTTTACTTTAGAAACAAGTGGCGCTCTGCCTCAATTTATCCTCCTGCTCAAGTGTCCAACACCTCCTCTGACTGACGATGTCTCCTCCTTTTGGAGCGAATCCGAGAGCGCAGGTATGTGGAAATGATTTCAGAAAGACTCAGCATCTCAGCGACTCAATTTAAATTAGTGTTAAAACTACAGATTTTAAATCTCGTAAGGTCAAGTAAACTCAGAGTTATGATCAATAATCCACACCACGTCTTATATCTGAATGAAGTCAAATAGATGGTGTAGTGGCTAAGGCTTTTGACTTGGGACCCGAAGGACACGGGTTCGCGCCCCGGCCACTACACATCTTGGGGTGTCTATGAGTGCACACCTAATTCTCCAGCTCCCCGAGCGCTGACTACGGCTGCTCGCTGCACCACCTGGTGGTGGTTGGGTTAAAGGCAGAAGACCAATTTCGTCTGTATGCCCAGACACATGAAAAATTAGAGGGAACATTGCACCCTACTAGATCTCTACAAAGCTCATCAAACTAATCATTCTGACTAATAATCAGTGCTTCAGATACACTGATGGGATACATATCAGAGGCAATGAGGAGTATACAAAGCTAAACTTATTCATATATAAATTTAACCTCCTAAGACCCTGACTCTTGCATATGTGGATGACATGTCCTTGGAGGTTAAGGAAACCTGTGGAAGTTCAGTGTTAGTTGGAGGTTTCATGCATTGGAAGCAATACATAACACAGCCAGGTACCATGTACCAGGTATGTGCCAATACTTGCAGTTACATACCACATATTTACAGGCTATGTGCTAGTTATGTACTTGGTGCTGTACTCTGAAAGGGCCAGGTAAGAACCCGTCATGTACAGGTTCCTAACAGGTTGTATTATGAATTTGTGTAGAGAATGTGTTGATGCCCCCTTTATGACCTGAGAAGAGTGACGAGCATTTAGTTATCCTGGCACACTCAGTCAAAGTTGAGAAACGCTCTTTTAGATCTGTGTTTGAGTAATAAAGTGTCCAGTTTGCTATATTCTCGATTAGGTTCTAATCGAGATCGTCTATCAAAAATCTAGTCTGGCCTGTATTTTTTTTAGCACAATAAAGGCTTCTGTTTTAAAGGCTTTTGATTTGTGGGTACATGAATGGAAATAAGGAGCTGGTTTTCTGCAGTCAGCTCTTCATGTGGCAGGTGGTTTGCTTGCGTGGCAGGCTGGTATTGAAACATAGAGTGTCGCTTGCAGATCATAAAAGGAAGCAACATGTCTGAGTAACACAGACACAGACGCAGCCAAAAGTAGGTGAGGGCGCCTTCGCAAAACACAGACGGCATCAGCCAGGCAAAGGAAATGAAAATATATTCCAGAAGAAGTGGACCAGAGCATCCAGCAGACAGAAGAAAAAAAAACTTTTAGCCAAGTTGATGCTCAGTTAATGACACGTCTTGTCTCATAGGTAGCAATCTATTCTCAGTTTTTGTCTGGATCCAAATAAAGGCATAAAAAAGCTACAAATCTAAAGCAAACTTCAGTGTCTTCTTCAGTTCACACCGAAATAAATTTTGTTTAAAGAGAAAAGTTTGTCATATATAGTTTGGTGTCTTCAACTCGGTTTAGACAACTAAAAGTTTGACTGAAACTTTGACTCCTGCTTTATTAGACGATGGCCTGGACATGTGATGCACACGTGTACCAATTTCTGGATAAAAGTCACCTTGAACATCACATTTGTTTTCCCCTATGGTCATAAAAGGTGGTGAATCATGCAATTTCCTGTCATGTTACTGTTTTACTGTCTGTCTGTTAGCAAAATATCTCATGGACAACAGCACAAGACAGAATGACAAAAACTTTTAGAAAGTAGCCATTAGAAGTACATCTACAACTGACTAATCTTTGAATTCAAACCAGTTTAAGGTTGCTGCCTCAGTTAATTGTCCTTTGTTAAAACAAACTGATTATTGTCTGCTTAATAAATAGGATCAGTATTTTATATACCGTAAGAGCTTTAATTTAGTGTGGTACTAGCTGGAAGTCATCCCCGTCACATAAACCAAGCACTTACAGCTCGTGTGCGATCCTTTAAGGAGTCAACCCTGTTTGTCTCTTAGCAAAATATCTTATTGACCAATGGATGATTTCTAAAAAAACTCTCTAAATAAATAAAAATAATCATAGGATGTTTATTTACAACTGATTAAATATTGGAGTCAACCCAATTCAAGATGGCCCGTTCATGGCTAATCAGCTTTAACAAACACATAAAAGGCTATAACGCTGTCCTTTTTACAGATAATGAGCTAAACTTTGGTGGGGAGTAGCTGAGAGTGATCCCCAACACACGGAAGCAGGTCATGGAAGATCTTTGTTTAAAATGTAGGCATGCAATCACTGGGTGATATACATTCTTTCAAGAATATATTCATTCTGTATTGATACCGTATACTGTACCATTGTGTATTCAATTCAATTCAGTTTATCTATACAGTGCCATATCACAACAAAGCTATCTCAGGACACTTTACAGGAACATTCACATACTGTACGGTATGTAGAAAAGTCTATTAGTAAAGGTTTCTATCTAAGGAAGCCAGCAGACAAGCTGAATCTTCACTTTGTTGCAGTCTCCCATCCTGAGCAAGCACAGTGGCAACAGTGGAAAGGAAAAACTCCCTTTAAACAGGAAGAAACCTCGAGCAGAACCAGGCTCAGGACAAGCGGCTATCTGCTTTGACCAGTTGCGTTTGAGAGGAACAGGAAAGGGATGCAAACGAGCACAGGGGTCTAGATGTAGGTCCAGGTGTACCCGAAAGACAAAAAAAAAAAAGAAGAAAAAAACACAAGTTAAAGATAGAAAAAACAATTACAAATACAAAACAGGTTTAGCAGTGTAAAAAAAGACAGCAGCAGCATGAAAAAAATTAGGGGTGCAAATCTCTCAGTGTCTGGCGATTCGATTCGATTCCGATATTTGATGTCACGATTCGATTCAAAATAGATTTTTCGATTGAAATAGTCATACATTTTGTTTCAGTTATGTAACAGACAAGCTGAAATGATTAAACAACAATGTAAACAAATAGAACATTTATTTAAAACAACAATTTTAGGTTCTTTACTGTATTCAATCTTTTTGAATGGTTTTATATTATATACCAAAAACAGGCACAAATACAGGAGTGCATAAAATTCTGTAACTTAAATTACTAAGTCAGCATAGTTGCCTGGATTTTTCTAAAAAATAAAATAAATTAAAGATCTAGGAACAAATAAATCATCCATCCATCCATCAGCTTTACCCACTTCTTTCTTTTCGGGTCACGGGGGTCACTGGTGCCCATGTCCTGCCATCACTGTAGAGGCAGGGGACACCTGGACAGGTCTCCAGTCCATCATAGACAAATAATTCAAAATATATAAATGCAAAAGTCAACAGACTTCAGCCTACCACATAGTACATTAACCTTTAACTCAAAATAAAATACAGACTTCACAGTTTTTTTAACTATACAGTATTGCTCTTAGATTTGCTATATTTTCAAAACTTAACCTAATATGAAATATTTGTCGTATTTCCAAAATACTGTACCGCAATTTTATTTTACACTTCTTGTAAACAACCATGCTCTTGTTAAGCTCTGTCTTCCCCCGGAACATGGACCTTACCAAGCTCCGCCCAGAAACGCCCCCTAAGCTCCGACCGGTCTGTATGTCTCCCAAGCACAGCATCAGTTTCAATGGAAAATATGGCGTCGACTGACTCTGCAGGGTATTTCTGAGTCGAATAGTGTATCATTTCTGCCAGATTCCAACAAAATATCAGCCATGACAATGGACAGGGGAACCAACAAGTTCATGTTATTTTTTTTTTGGACGTTATCAAGTTGTTTGATCCACGCGATGCCTCCAACAGCGTGCGCGTCACAGCTAATGCTACTGTCTGATGAGGAAAACATCAGCTCCTGAACGCTCAGCATTATTACAGCTGTGGACAGGATCACTGATGACTATTGTCCTGCAAGGCTGGGTAAGTCAGGCATTCATGGTTTTGAGGGTTACTTTTGAAATCAGTGATTTCTGTTGTTGGCAAAAGTTTGAGTGTGCCTTGGTCGCAAAGCTAATGCTAACTGTAATCTCCATTCATTCCTTAAGTGGTTGGTTAGCCGTTGCTGCTTTAGCTGCTAAACACGCCGACAGCGACTTTTGTGAGGGCTAACGAGCTCAGCCGTTCGGTGTGTTAGTTAAAATCCAGCCTTCGTGTCACGATTTTGTGCAGTTTTAGGTGAAATCGACAGTAGAGCTCGTTGTGTTAGCTAGCTCATGTGGAGTTAGCAGAGCTGTTTCTTCCCAACTTCCAGGACGTTCAGTGAACTGTGGCTTTCTCTCATCGTGACCGCGTGTTGTTAACTAGCAGGTTTCAAAAGCAGGTCAACCCTTCTCTGCTGGTGAAAGAAATAATTGTTCAGTTTTGTGGTCGTGCACAAGCTTTGATCCAAGCAAGGCATTCAGTTTCACATATAGGGAAACGGTGAATTTTACTTCCACAAATACGGTCAGGGTACCTGACATCTCCTGTACAGATACCCCACTGACGGTGGAGGACAATTTTTCCAGCCCTGACGCAGAAAAATTCTGCACGTATGCTAGCTAGCAATGTAAGTAGCATGTGGTGCCGGTCTCACAAACGCTACCGTAGCGTTTGTTTTGTGAGACCGGCACACACGTGGAAGCTGCGCTGTGACGTGTTATGGGCATTAGCCAATGAAACGCGGCCCTGTGGGCGGAGCTTGGTAGTCCATTGTAGGATCTGGAATGATTTTTAAAAGACGGAGAAGTGGATTGAATCGCGTTGTCTCCCTCCTCCATGCTAGCAGACTCCATTCAGATAAAGGGAGCTGGCTAACTAGCTTGCTGTACGGTGGCCTACACGGCCAAAATTCTACGAAAGCTGAGCGGACACGTAATGCGATATGCAGTATGCTCAGGAGTAGGAGCAGAAAAAATATAAAACTTAAAACGCATTTTAAAATTGATTCATGGGTTTTTAGAATCAATTCATAATTGTCAGGTCTAAGAATCTAGATTCTTTTAAAAATCATTTTTTTTCTGCACCCCTAAAAAATGTGGTCAGTTTGTCCTCCAGCAGTCTAAGTATATAGCAGCATAACTAAGGGATAACTATTTATATCCATCTACTCACTACAGACTCATGTTCGGGCTGCTGTTTAATATACCTATACTGTACCGTGTTATTTTACATTATTAGTGTTTCGTGTATATCTCAGATCTTTTTGTGTATTATTTTGCGTATACCTTGGTGTATATCTTAGATCCTTGTATACTGTTTCTTTTTATACTTTATATTTTTGCTATTTTTGGGTGTAACTCGGACCTTGAGTATACAATTTCTTTCCACCTCATGTACCACATGTGATGTCAATGACAATAAAGAACCTTGAACCTTGAAGGAAGTTCTGTATTGAACGCTTTTTTGACTTGAAGGAATGTGAATTTCATTTTGTAATGTGCTTAGAAAATAAATGGATCAGTTACAGGTACCATAAGTATTATCCTGTTTAGAGTCACAATAATTCTGGTAATTACAAACATATATTTTAATAATACATGTGCATGTAGGTGGTAGAAACATTTATATGAAACAAAACATTCATAATTTTGTTTGGCAGCTTTCTCCAGTGCCATGGAGAGTTGTTGTTTTCAGCTCATTGAGTTGCAATGAGCATTTTCTGCACGTTTACAGGTTCCATTCATCCAGTGTGCTCTAAAACTTTAAGTTAATATTTGTTTTTAAATTTCTGCCTCTGTACATCATACTGCAGCGTGAGTCTGTCATGCTTGTAACCAGCTGCCCATGTCAGGCTGGGTGGTCATTTGTTGGAACAAAAAAAGCTTTGCAGCTCAGTAAAGTCAACATTATGTTCTGCAATCAGAGAGGGGCTGTAGCAGTGCTGCATCGTAGTTAAAGACTTGTTTACCAGGAGCAAAAAGGCTGCCAGCACAGGAATGCACAGTGTCAAACATTAGGAACATCTAACAGGTTAATTACTGCAACCACAATATGTCACAGAAAATAAATTACCTTCCTCTTCTATGATGTTTTTCATGTGTTCAAAATATAACCTATTTATAAACTATGTATTTAATTTACATTCTCTGAAGGGCTGATTTACAGGAATCAGTAAGCTCCTCTCTTGTGGAGGCTTCTGTCCGTGAGGCCAACACCTTGACTACTTTTAAGACGAGGCTTAAGTCTTTCCTTTTTGATAAACCCTGTAGTTAGGGTTGACATGCGTTTCCAGAGTTATTCCTTAAATGCTGCTATAGGAATAGACAACGGGAGGACAAACTGACCACATTTCCTCACTCTGCTGCTGTCTTTACTTGCTCTACTCGTTTGTATTTGTAATTATTTCTATCATTAACATGCTTTTTTAAAATCTTTCCTATAGGAAGTGCACCTGGACCATCCATTCTTTGTTTGTTCGTTTCTCCTTCCTGTTCCGCACAAACCCCAGCCAGTTGAAACAGATGGCTGCTCGTCCTAATCGTGGTTCTGCTGGAGGCTTCTTCCTGTTAAAAGGGAGTTTTTCCTTTCCACTATTGCCCATACGCTTGCTCAGATGGGAGACTGCGACAAAGTAAAGATTCAATATAATCTGCTGGCTTCCTTATACCTGTATATATATATATATATA
>JBBPBX010002209.1:28576-47792 GCA_038048925.1 Garcialebias charrua | reverse complement strand
TCTTATTTTAAACATTTACTGAACCTGTTTTTTTGTTACAGAAAAGAGCTATAAGAGTAATTACCAGAAAAAACTATTGCCACCCATCTAGTACATTGTTTCATCAATTGAAGTTGTTAAAATTCAGTGACTTGGTGGATTATAATATTTTGTCTGTCATGTATAGAGCCCATAAAGAAGAATTACCATGTAATATCCAAATACTTTTTGTTAAACGTCAAAGCTGTTATAATTTAAAGGGAGAAGACATTTTTGTTAAACCTAAATACAGAACAAGTTCGAGGGGTCGGTCAAGCTCCATTCAGGGAATTGGTTTGTGGAATGTTTTGGAGACTGAAATTAAAAATGCCGCTTTATTATTTTTATTTAAGAAATTAATCAAAACCAAATTATTACAGAAATATATTTGAATTAGTTTTTTGCGTGTCATTTTGTAATTCGATAATTATGATTTATTTTCTATTTGGTTACTTATTTGATGGTTTTTTGTTTGTTTGAACTGACTGTTTGAAAAAGGGGGCAGATATCATAAGATTTTTTCTTCATTCTGCCACCCTTCATTTTATTTCTTGATATTGTATTGTTACATTTGTGATTTTTTTTGTGTGTTATATTTTAAAATGAATAAATTTAATAATAATAATAATAATAATAATAATAATAATAATAATAATAATAATAATAATAATAATAATAATAATAATAATAATAATAATAATAAATAAATAAATAATAAAATAAGCACGAGATCCTGAACTGTTTCAACAAACATTCTGTTACTTCTAGTTCATTATTTGACACAGTTACAAATGGAAAATCAGCCACTTCATCTAATAATCAAACTTCTACAAATTAAATCCCTCCTACAAGTCAATCCTCAGTTAATCACACCTTCTCTTTTTCTCCGTTCTCAGTCAGTGAGGTAAATAAACAGTTAAAAGATCTTGATCCTAAAAAATCTGCGGGTCCAGATTAACTTCCACCTTATTGGGCAGCACGGTGGCACAACTGGTAGAGCTGCTGCCTCTCAGCGAGAAGGTTGCCGGTTCAAATCCCGGTCCGGGGCCTTTCTGGGTGGAGTTTGCATGTTCTCCCCGTGCATGCGTGGGTTTCCTCCGGGTACTCCGGTTTCCTCCCACAGACCAAAAAACATGCTTGTTAGGCTGATTGGTGACTCTAAATTGACCCTAGGTGTGAGTGTGAGAGTGGATGGTTGTTTGGTGTGAGTGAGACAGGTCCCTCTTGTAAATGAGTCCCCGTGACTCAACGAGGCTAGCCTGTATAAATAAAGGTTGAATGAATGAATGAATGAATTTCTTAAGGCTGGCTGCTCATATCATTTCAGTCCCTGTGACCCACATCTTTAATCTGTCCATAAGCCAAAACTCCATTCTGGATGCTTGGAAAACAGCCTTTGTTCTTCCTTTGCTGAAGGGAGGTGACTCCACCTCACTGAACAACTATCGACCGATCTCTAAACTCTGGATTTTAGCCAAGAAAAACTGATGAACTCTCAAATCAAAAATTATCTGGACTCATTTAACATCTTACCTTTCCATCAATCTGGTTTCAGGAAAAAACAGCACAACGACTGCTTCTCTGAAGGTTCTTAATGATGTTGTTGAAGCATTGGATGCTAAGGATTATTGTGCTGCTCTTTTCCTAGATCTGTCTAAAGCTTTTGACACTGGATCATAACATCTTCTGTCATAAGCTCTCAGAAATTAGTTTCTCAGATCACACCATTGGTTGGTTTTCTAATTATCTTTCCAATCGGAGGCAATGTGTTCAACATAACGGTACTTCTTCCAGTTATTTAACTGTTAAAAATGGTGTACCACAAGGCTCAGTCTTAGGACCAACCCTCTTTACAATCTACATAGCTAATGTAGGTCAGAGCATCCCTGATGCATCCTTACATTTCTATGCTGATGATACAGTTGTTTACTGCCGAGCTAAAACAGTAGCTAAGGCTTTCCAGTTTCTGCAATCCGCTTTTGACATCATTCAGTCAGATTTGTTCCATCTCAAACTTGTCCTAAATGCTGATAAAACAAAAGGGATGTTTTTTCAAGTAGGAAGTTGGTCCCAGCAGATCTTCCTCTGATCGTATCCTCAAACGGTGTCCCAATTGAGTTTGTTGATTCCTATAAATATTTGGGTATCCTGGTCGATTCGCATCTCTCTTTTAAACTCCATGTGGAAAACCTGGTAAAGAAACTGAAAGTTAAACTGGGATTATTTTTCAGAAACAGATCATGTCTTGATAGTCCGAGACCGGCAGTCTCTGCGTCAGTGGTGGCAGCTTGAGAGCGGCGGCGGTGGTGAGCTGAGGTGAAGCGGCGGCGGTGGAGAGCATAGACTTTGCATGTAAAGTGGCAGCGTCGCCCACCCGAAACGCGTTCGGTGGGAACCCGGCATAAGGTGGAGCGGCGGCGGCGGAGAGCTGAGGTGAAGCGGCGGCGGTGGAGAGCTGAGGTGGAGCGGCTTGGGAGCGACGGCGGTGGAGAGCTGAGGTGGAGCGGCAGAGGTGTGGAGGCTACATATGACTACTGTGGGTCTGCCTTTGACGGTGATTCTGTGGAGTCACTGAGACGTGGGATCCGAGTGGACAAAGTAACCAGCTTGGATTCTACAGTTGTTGGCCAGCAGGATCCGGCTTGGTAATACAAGGTATAGTGGGCAGACACTGCCAGGTATAGTGGACAGACACTGCCATTGGATATAACTGGGAAATACTGCCAATAAATATAGAGTGAAGTTACTGCCATCGGGCAGACTTCTTGTTTGAACTATGTCAAGCAAATCAAGGCAAAAAAAGGAGCAGCCTGACCAAAATTTAGACAATATGGAGGAAATTAGAAAATCTCTAAACTTTATGAGCTCCGAACTAACTGATCTAAAATCCCAACAGAAATTATTGGTGGGTTTGTTTGAAGAAATCACAAAACTGAAACTGTAATTTGGAAGTTAAAGATAAGAAAATACTGGAGCTGGAACAGAGAGTTGATGATTTGGAGCAGACAGCAAGACAGGATAATCTTGTCATCATGGGACTAGTGGTAAAACCTCAGTCCTATGCAAGAGTGGCTTCAGGAGAAAAAATGACAGAAGATGGATCACAGCATGAATTGCAGACTCTTGAGGAGCAAGTTGTGGCCTATCTTCAAGATAAAGATATTGATATTGGTCATGAAGATGTGTCAGTATGTCACACCCTGCCCAGTAATAAGGATAAAGAGAAACCAATAATTGTTATAAGATTCATAAGCAGAAAAGCAAGAAATAATGTTATGATACAAGCAAAAAAATTGAAGGGAACAAAGGTTTACATTAATGAACACGTAACAAAGAAAAATGGTAATATTGCTTGTGAAGCAAGGGTGTTAAAAAAACAGAACAAAATATTTTCTACTTGGACAAGAAACGGAAAAATTTGGATAAAAGTACAAGAAGGATCACAGGCCAAAATAGTGAAAGATTTGAAGGACCTGGAAAGATTGAAATGAGCTAAAGTGATGATGAAAGATTGTATTTGGAAATATCTGAACATACAATATATGGGATGAACACTATGACGATCACCTATACCAAATAATTAAAATGTACGATGAATCACAATTCAAAATATATAATGTAGACAATGTCATTAAGGGAAACCTTTTCCAACTACAAAGGATAGCAATTATTATAAAATTGAGCAGTATTAAGGAAATCAGTAAAACAAGTGAAGCACTCTCTATTAGTCATATAAACTGTAGAAGCCTTAATGCAAAAATGTCTGAGATATCAGATTATTTGAAAAAAAATTGATACACCTTTTACAATAGTTGCATTATCAGAAACCTGGTTAAAGGATGGAAATATTCAAAATGTATGTATTGAAGGGTATGAATGGTATTATAGGCAGTGCTGGGCAGCGCTAATCCAAAAATTAGTTCCGCTATTTCTAAAGCACTTATTGATTTATTTAGGTCCACAATTTCAAAAGCACTTATGTATTGCCAATGCTAGCGGACGCTAATGCTAACACGCTAACCGCCATTTTGAAGAGGGCAAATGGCGAAATACTTTTTTTAATCCAGCAGATTTGACCATTTGAACCGGTTAAACTCAGAAAAACCTTGTGCTATAAAGTCACTGACTTTCTAGCACAAGGTTTTTCTGAGCTTAACCGGTTCAAATGGTCAAATCTGCTGGATTTAAAAAAGTATTTCGCCATTTGCCCTCTTCAAAATGGCGGAGGGCAAATGGTGAAATACTTTTTTTAATCCAGCAGATTTGACCATTTGAATCGGTTAAGCTCAGAAAAACCTTGTGCTATAAAGTCAGCTAAGAAATATATTTTTTCTCAGCAAAGAAATAATTGTTTTTACCGTGTTTTCATGGAAAGTCCTTATAGAGCTTTGGAGCATGACGTCACTGGTCCACCGCGCACAGCATTGTGGGTAGTTTTTTTTTGTAGTTTTTTGTCGATCCGCCATTTTTGCTGGTCGCTCGTATTTTGTTCGAATCAGGTTTCAACAGTTTAGCAATGGTCCGAAATTGCTGTGTAATAGGATGCAATGTCCGTTCACACGACAGAAAAGGTAAAAAAATAGAAAACGGACTCTCGTTTTATAGTTTCCCTACCTGGAAACAACGCGAGGGGAGACGAATGGCATGGATATCAGCAGTGAGACGTCCTGATGTAACGTTCTCCAACATCACAAGATACATGCTTGTTTGTTCCAGACATTTCCATTCAGGTGAGTATTTTAAATCAGTTTACTGGAGTTGTGCCATTTTGTCAAGGTGTATCATGTTTTGGTCGAGTTCAGTGCATAGTGGGTCAACCAAGTTTAGGTCGGACATCTGTGTTATTTTAAAATAAACTGTTTAAAGTTGATTGTGTTGTCACATTGACTGTAGCATATTGTTTTTTATTATTAATTTATTTCTTTATTCATTTTATCAAAATAAATACCCAACAAAGACAAAAAAAAGAAAATATAAAATGAAAGGCAGCAGAAAGAAGAAACTATCTTATTATATCTGCCCCTTTTCCAAACAATCTATTCAAAGAATAATCTATAAGTAACAAAAAATGAGTAACTCATCTCAATTTTCAAATTTCAACATATTACACATTAAAGCACTTCATCTTTTAACAAAATGTGTCTGAATATTTAAGGGTAGTACATTGTTATGACATTTATACATCACCATTAAAATAAGGTAATCTACTAATGGAACTTCAGTAATTTCAACTCAAAAAATAATATACTAGATGGATGACAGTAATGTTTTCTGGCAATAATTATATTACTGATCTGCGTTCTCTTCAAGGCAAATCTTCTTATGAGATGGATGAGTCAAATCCCGACTGGGCTCCAACACTGCACTTGGGACACTCCGAGGTGAAAGTGTCAACATCAGACAGACATGCTCGTCGATTAAAGAGACGTTACAGCAGAGCACAAGGGGAAGATGAAGGCCAGGAAGTGATGGAAAGGCAAAATCAACAAGCAATGGAGGCTGCAGGAGATGTGCAACAACCAGTGGTGGAGGCAGCAGGAGATGATCATCAGCAGGTGATGGAGGCAGCAGGAGATGAGCACCAACAAGTGATGGAGGCAGCTGGAGATGAGCACCAACAGGTGATGGAGGCAGCAGGAGATGATCATCAGCAGGTGATGGAGGCTGCTGGAGATGAGCACCAACAAGTGGTAGTGGCAGCAGAAGATGAGCACACACAGCTTGTGGAGGCTGCTGGAGAGGAGCATGAGCAAGTTGTGGAGTCTGCGGTGGAAACCCCACGAGAGGACATCACTGTCGCTGCAGATGGGGAGGAGGAAGATGAACCAGCAGCAAAAAGGCGACAAACAGAATGTCAGTTGTGCGAACAAAGAAGAGCAGAAATTAATCGTCTCTTACAGGAAAACAGGGAGCTCAGGTCAGAGCTGAATAAAAAACAGCTAGACAAAGAATTTCTTAGGGGTGACACAAAAAAAGTCAGGTACTATACAGGACTTCATTGCTTTGCCGTATTGTTGTCATTGTTTGAATTTGAAATGAAACAGATCCATTTTGAAGTAAACATTTGATGTAATTAAACATTTCCAGTAAATGTGATGAACGTGTGAGTTAATACATTTTATAGAAAACACACAAAAATGTGCAAATATAAGTCAACAGCATGTTTTACATAATTATGTCTCCCTTGAAGTACAAGCTCTGAGAAATATCTTTAGGAAGCTTCATGCTTTCTGTAGACGTCCAGCCATGTCTGTGTGGTCCACACAAGGTCACAGTGGTTTGATTATGCACCTGTGCAGAGTGGGTGATGCTTCTGCAGGTAAACTTCATCTCCTGCCTCCAGCTGCTGGATGCTGCATGTCTTGTATCTGTGAGGGAACTTTCTCCAGGCAGCAGCGATCACACTGAGTCCATCAGAAGATGCTCCAAGTTCAGGAGTTGGTGTTTATGATGAAACCACATGCTTTAACTTTAAGATTTTTTTTACTGCTAGCTGTATTTTAATGTAGGTGTTTTGATGATTCACACACCATTTTATTTCTGTGTGTAGACACACTGTTACTCAGCATGACCCACGGTGTTCTGGTGGCTCAGAGTCAGAGCAGAACCTGTGAACACAATTAAAATGGTGAATGAAAAGACAATCTATAATATACAGTATATATATGCATCTTAATACATATACTGTATATAGTGATTATAGTAATCTAATCAAGATTTGAAGTCTACATGTTATTAGACATGCTCAAGTCATTAAAAATAAGGTAATTTTCAACTTGGACCTTTGTAATTTAGTTAAAAAACATACTTTAAAAATCAAGTGTTCTCAGTTTTTAATACTCATAGCATACAGAAGGTTGTTTGATTCTGAAAGAAATGTAAATTAATAATTTATGTACAATTAAGGAGCCAAAAACAACGTACCTTCAACGTATTTACAATCTGGGGGCTTTAAAAATGTCCAAATCATCTACCCAGCTGTTCATAGATTGGACCAGCTCTCACAGTGACTTGTAATTATAAAAATTATTTGTGGTGTAAACACTGACACAGCCCAGGTCTGCTAAAATGACTGGGAATGTCAGTGGAGGCAAGTATTACTCGGGTCTTTTCTTTTTTTCTGACCAGGAAAAATGGCGGTCGAGATGGGAACGCCCCCGACACGCCCCCTCACGGTCACATGCGCTCCAAAGCTCTATATTCTGTGGCCGTCGCGGCCGCCATTTTGAAGAGGGCAAATGGCGAAATACTTTTTAAAATCCCGACGCGTCGCGTAGGCCGCTGAGAAACATCCATAAGTTCACCCTCCATGTTAAAAACTCTTCGTCTGACTCTTCGAAAACAAGCAATAAGGCTGCAGAGTAACACACTGGCTGCTAACTGAGAGCGCTCGCTCTAGCAAAGAGACTGAGGGGACGCTTTTTTGTCACGGACCACATCCGGCGCTGACAGGATATGGTCTGTTAGCAGTCGTCCGGGCCCGTAAATAAGTTTTTTGTTTTTACTGATAGATAATTAGTTATTAGCGGTACTGCATTTTAAATAAAAATAGCGCAAATCCACGTATGAATTATAAAAGTTAGCCAATCTGCTGTAAAGCTAACAAATTGTTTAGGTACGCTATAAGCGGATTAGCGCATTAGCGCTACCTTGCGGTCTATTGCCCACCTTTAATTATAGGAATAGGAAAAATAATGGTACATCCAGACCGAACAGCGTTTCAACTTCCAAAAAGCTCGTCACGCACGCAAGTGGACGCACTTGGTGTCCAGACCAGAACGCGAAACTGCTGCGGGGTGTGTGGGAGGAGCTTGCCGGTATACCGAGTCCTCACTGCACTCCGCCAGGCGAGGAGCTTTTTATTTCTGTCTCTGTAGAGCAGACTTGACTGGTCGTGAAGGACTTGTCGCGAACACACAGCTACAATGAGTTTCTCTTCCATAGTCCATGACTCCGCGGGTTTTTTCTGTGTCCCACAAACAATACGTCACATAGTTGCGCAATCGTTTCCGCGTCACATAGGGACTCTCCCCCTCTCCCCCTGACCCCCTCTCTTCTCCCCCCGACTCTCCCTGATCAACCAATCAGGGAGAGTTGAACGGCGTTTGAATGTTTGAACCGCGAAATCTTCAGCTAAATCAACGTGTGCTTTGGAGGCTGACGCGGGTTCACGTGCACGGAAAAACGCTTTCCATCACGCTCAACACGCACGTGACGTAACGCCCGACGCCAAGACGCGGCTGGAAAAGCGTCCCCCATTGACTTTGCATGTAAGCTGGACGCTCCTGCCGTTGAAACGCTGTTAGGTGTGAATGCACCATAAAGGCTGGGGAAAAGCTCCACGCTCGAGCGAGCGCGGCGCCCCGCTGTGTGTGCGCCGTGCGAGCGCCGCTTGCACAAGCCTTTGAACACTCGCGCGAACGCGCCAAGCTCTTTTTTTACGACCGCGTACGATTGCACGAGCGTTCAAAGGCTTGTGCATGCGGGGCTCGCACGGCGCACACACAGCGGGGCGCCGCGCTCGCGCCTCGCTCGCTCGAACGCGGAGCTTTGCCCCAGCCTTAAGAGGGGTGGAGGGGTGGCTATATTTGTTAAATGTGAAATAGAGTGTAGGATACATAAAGAGATGTCTACAGTTGTTGACAATTTGTTGGAAATGATAACAATAGAAATAATAAATAAAAATAAAAACATACTAATAAGTTGTGTATATCGATCACCAAAATCAAGAATAGATCAATTCACTGATAAGATCAACGAATTATTAGTGAAGAGCTGTAACAAAAAAGTCTTCTTGTGTGGTGACTTCAATATTGATATTGAGAACAAAACTGATTCTAATAACGCCGAAACATTTCTGAATTCAATGAGTAGTTTAAGTTTCTTTCCGATAATGGTAAATGGTAAATGGAGCTTATTTATATAGCGCTTTCCAGCCCCCTGTGAGGGACCCCAAAGCGCTTTACAATACCAACCATCCACCCATTCATACACACATTCATACACCGGTAGCGGCGACTGCCATGCAAGGCGCCTTCCAGTCCTACCGGGAGCAACTCGGGGTTAAGTGTCTTGCCCAGGGACACAACGACACATGGTGTGGGGAACCGGGATTCGAACCTCCAACCTTCCGATCGGGGGACGACTGTCATTACCACTACACCACGGCCGCCCATAATAACGAAACCAACAAGGATCACATCTCATAGTGCCACCATAATTGATCATTTCTTTACAAATGACATAAATGGTGATGTGACAAGTGGTATTTTGATGTCTGATATTAGTGATCATTTGCCAATTTTCACAATTTATAAATATGATTTCATCTGTAAGAAAACTATTAGAAAAAACAATAAATTAATAATCACATCAAAAAAAGCACTAGATAAATTAAAAGATGATCTTAATAAACAAAAATGGGATGATGTATATGTACATGACGTAAATGAATCTTATGATAAGTTTATGAATATACTAGAAACTTTGTACAATAAAAATTGTGTGAAAATAAATAACAAACAAAATAAAGACACAGTAGATCCACCATGGATGACGAAAGGACTGAGAAACGCATGTAAAAAAACGAATAATCTGTATTCATGTTTTATAAAATCCAGAACAGTTGATACTGAAACAAAATATAAAAAATACAAAAACAAATTAGTAAGGATTATAAGAAAACAAAAAAAGGAATATTATAGTAAACTGCTACACAAAAGTAGTGGTGATATAAGAACAACTTGGAAAATAATGAATAGTGTTTTAAATAAAAATAAGGTTGGTATGAGTACTTCAAAATATTTTGTGGAAAATAATATGGAAATCCGTGATGAAAATGAAATAGTTAATGGATTTAACAATTATTTTGCAAATGTGGGATCTACCCTTGCATCAAAAATATCAAAAGTGGATATAAATGTGAGTCATTCAATTGATGGCTGTATGAACAGTATGTTTCTAAAAGGAACTGATAAGGAGGAAATCATGATGGTGGTTAACAAATTTCATGATAAAAGATCAAAAGACTGTGAAAACATGGACATGATGGTTGTGAAGGAAATAATGAACTATGTCATTGAGCCATTTGCATACATTTGTAATCTGTCATTTTCATCTGGAATATTCCCAAACAGAATGAAAATAGCCAAGATAGTTCCCCTTTTTAAGAATGGCGAGAAATGTTTATATAACAATTATAGACCTATATCTTTGTTACCGCAGTTCTCCAAAATTTTAGAAAAATTATTTGTAACTAGATTTGATTTCTTTCTGGATAAACATAATATCTTAAGTAAAAGTCAATACGGGTTTAGACCAAATAACTCAACTTCCATGGCTCTCATGGAGCTGATGGAACATGTTACCACAGCTGTTGATCAAAAACAATATTGTCTAAGTGTGTTTGTTGATCTAAAAAAGGCATTTGACACTATCGACCATTCAATTCTACTCGAAAAACTGGAAAAATATGGTATTAGAGGAACAGCTTTGCATTGGATACGTAGTTATTTGCATAACGAAAACGGAAAGTTATGCACCATAACTCGTGTTCCCTGAAGCAAGGGAATGAGGTGCAACATACTTGCTATGGGAATTGCGCCCCGCGCGATTACCTGAAGGAATATACTCATGCCTTTACGGCAGGGGCGTCACTGCCGCGCCAGAGGCCCCGCCCTTTGGGTACTTAAGCGGCTTGCGCCCCTCCATCTTTCTCCAAAATTGCACTTCACCGAGCTTTCAGCATTGAAAGGGCCAGACATGTTGCACCTCGTTCCTTTCCTTCAGGGAACATGAGTTATGGTGCATAACTTTCAGTTCCCTTTCAGTCTGGTTCTCTTAGTGCAACATACTTCAAGATTCAAGATTCAAGAGCTTTTATTAACATTGCACCAGTAGTTACCAATACAGCGTGATTATGTATTCACAGTCAACCCGAGATGGAATGAGTGTATAAAGCTGCTGCTTATTCAGAACACATGACATGCTCTTCAGCGCGGCCTCTCTCATCCGTTTCGGGATGGAGGTCAAAGGTGTGAAAAAAGGAAAGTACCATAATAAGGGTTAATTGGCGTTGGTATTAAAAAAAATGTATCACATTTTGTCTGCCAAGACACCGCATGACACAGTAAAAACTATACCAAATAAGCACATTTAGACAGTTACATGTTGCATGTTGAGACTGAGGCAGGGAGGATTCTGTCCATGACATTTCAGATAGCGACACTCTGACCAGCCGGCCTCCGATAACGCTCATAGAAAAGTTCTCCGGGGGGGGGTAGCAGACAAGACAAGAGAGCAGCTGTTTTTCCACAGTAAAGCACATCTCAGGGGAGATTAGATATCCAGCCTTTTCCAAGGCTGTTTCCAAGGGAGTCAGATAGGAATTAACAAATATTTTCATTTCAGGCTCACATTGTAATTTCTGTAGCCTTCAGTCTGTAAGGGCGACTCTGTTCCAAAAATGATCCAATTCGGGACTTTTTCCACTGATCCAAGCTCTGACCTCAGATGTTGACCACAGCGTGCAAAGTCCCAGTCCGAGGGTGATCCGGTCACCCTCTGGATAAGCTCGCAAACAGCTGATTTCTCGAGGTCACCGCATAGACCAGACGTCGGGTGCTCCAGGTATTAGTCCTGCTGAAGTCTCCCCCATCTTTTGCGATAGACCAGTGCTCCACAAATGCCAAAAAGCAAAGCGCTGCCATCATAATCCAATATAAATCAGATTCTTCACCTCCACAGAGCAGAGCACAGAGAGCGAGACGCACACCATCCCCCCACAGGAATCCATGGCGTATCCTCTTCGTCACTCTGTGAGGGTGGAAAGGCTCCCCTTGTGCCGTTCCTTCTGTAGAGATCTTGTTTGTAGAATCGAATGCCCAAACCTCCAATCCATCTTAATTTGCGTTTGAGGTGCTTAGCTGAGGAGCTGCCAGCAGCAGGGGGGGGAAGGACGGGAGAGGGAAGGGTTGCGACTGCCTCCGTCGAGAGCATACTTGCTATGGGAACGTAATCCATTCACGCCCTTGAAATGCTCAGTAAAGTGCATGTGAGAGCATCTGTCCAGAGGACACTTCCAGCTACTTCCTGCAGGGAGTGCAGAAGCACATGCTAAGAGGAAAAAATGCCAGATGCAACAAACACCAACGTGATGTTTCCACTGGACATATATATGTATACGCCAATTGATTTGGGACAAAGCAACCAAAGCCCTAGGCTCTCAGCCAGATCCCTTCAGAGGCCAGGTTGAAAGTTGCCATAACTCTGGGCGTGGGTGTAACAACTGCCCATGCGCCTGAGTAAGTAGGTCCCTGTGAGAAGGCAGGTGCCATGGTACCCCAGATAGCATTGAGATCAGCTCCGGGAACCACGTTTTCTGTGGCCACCTAGGGGCCATGAGAATCAGGGAGAGACCTCCCTGACGTACCCGTTCCAATGTCGCCCCGATCAGAGGGACAGGTGGAAAGGCATAGTAAAGCATCCCAGCAGGCCAGTCATGTGCCAGAGCATCCATACCTAATGGAGCATCTGCTTCCTTCAAGGAAAAATAAAGGTCACAGTGTGAGCTAGTCCTGCAGGCGAACAGGTCCACAGAGGCTTTCCCAAATCGTGACCAAACCTGTTCCACGATCCGTGGGTTCAGGCTCCATTCAGATGCCAAAAGAGGTCCTCTTGAGAGGGCATCTGCTCCATAATTCAGTTCACATGAGTCGCTCTAAGTGACAAGATTCTTGGAGCACACCATGTGAGCATCCTCTGTGCCAGTCCGAGGAGGGCACGGGACCTTGTCCCTCCCTCTCTGTTGATGAAGGACACTGTGGTTCTGTTATCTGATTTCACCAGGATATGTTGTCCAGCAATCAGACCTTTGTTGAAGAAGTGTTTTAATGACAGAAATATGACCAGCAGTTCCAGGAAGTTGATATGTAATCTTGCTTCCTGTTCATTCCAAAGGCCGCGGGCATTCTGGTTCCTACAAATCGCCCCCCATTCTGTTTTTGAGGCGTCCGTTGTGATAACCACACGGGATGACACCCTTCCCAGTGAGACCCCTTCCGTGAAAACGGACAAATCTCTCCAAGGTTCCAGGGCCTCCAGGCACTCTGAATCTATCCTAACCTTTCCTATCTGATTAGGTAGGTCAGGTTGTATTTGTTGATTTAGCCACAGTTGTATGGGCCGCATTTTCAGTAATGTGTGTGGCACACAGGGAATGGCTGCCATCAAGAGGCCTAAAAGGAGTTGGCAGAGCTTCACAGGGACCCGTTGGTCCAGTTCAAATCTTTCCAGGCAATGGCGAATGGAGGAAACTCGTTCCTTCGAGAGCCATGCTCTGTAGTGGACAGTGTTGATCTGTACACCCAAAAATACAGTAACCTGTGATGGGGACAAATCACTTTTTTGTAGGTTTATGACAAAACCGAGAGATTCCAGGTGCGAAATCACCTTAAGGGAGTGTGACTGGGCGTGCTTTCTGCTCTTAGCCAGAATCAACAGGTCATCCAGGTAATTCATGACCCTAAGTCCTTGATTCCTAAGAGGGTTCAGGGCTACATCCAGACATTAAGTAAATGTGCGCGGAACAGTCTTTAAACCAAAGGGTAAAGCTTTGAATTCATAAGCGTTTCCCTCTAAGGCAAAGCGGAGGAACTTCCTGTGTTTCCTCCATATGCCTATATGAAAATAGGCGTCTTTCAGATCCACTGTACACGCGTAGTCTCCAGGTCTCACTGACTGGAGGGCTTGCCGCAGTGTAAGCATCTTAAACTTGAATGTTTTAATCCTCTTGTTGAGAGTCCTGAGATCCAGAATCGGTCTCAGGGAACAATCTTTTTTGGGCACCAGGAAATATTTACTGTAGTGGCCCGAGCGTAGCTTGCGTCCTGAGACCAAGCTAATCACTCCCTTTTGCAGCATTGTTGAGACGTCCTCCCTCAGCACGTGTGCACGTTTGGGGTTAATTTTAGACTGCAGCACTCCTGTGAAGCGGGGTGGTCTCTTTGAAAATTGCAACTTGAGACCATGACGTATTGTTGTCCTGACCCAATCGTTTGGTAAACACGCCTCCCATGCCTGCGCTTGCGCGCTGAACCTGGAGGGCATGTTAAACTGCTGCTCGTCGTGTTTTAGCGTCAAAGGGGTGACCTTCGACCACTTTTGCACTTCTTTGAGCAGATTGGTCGGCCCGACAGAAGATATCACGAGATCTGACCGTCCTTGGCAGGGCTCGTGTATCTTGGTGTGGTTCATAGTTTGACCACATGGCTTGTTTATAAAAATGGGACTCGAGTCAAGAACCAGGGCAGTCTGTGCTTTGGTACCTTTATTTTTGTACATGTCTGAATCAGTGTTTGTTTTGTTTACACATGTAACATCCGAGTCATGTTTGGTACGTGCACACATACCGTTCACTCCTCGTAGTTTTTTACAAGGGGAGACTGGGCTCAAGAAGTTAGGTTCCCGTACCAAGTGGGCGGACAAACCTGTAAAATCATCAGCTCGTTCTGTTTCATCAGGTTCAAGTTTGTTTACCACATTGGGTCACTGAAGAGGTCCTCGGCCGATACTGGAAGGTTTCGCCGCGATCAGCAAATCTCTTCTGTGGTAGGCCACGTGTGTTTTCCTTTGGGGGTGCAAAGCTTTTTCTTGGCAACCCCTCGCGGAGGGCTTCCGCCTGCTTGCGTCTCTGTTCCAGTCAGGCCTGGACGCGTTCTAGGGCTCCTCCGAAGAGTCCCGTAGACTCGATAGGGTGCTGGAGGAACGTGGACCTCTGATTTTCTGGGAGGTCCGAGAGAGTTAGCCAAAGATGGCGCTGGGCGACAACTATTTCCGCCATTACCTTGCCTTGTGAAATGGCTATTGTCCCAATCATGTGGAGCACGAGGTCCGAGGCACGGCGGGCCTCCTCCATGGTTTCAGTTGCGGCCTGCTCATCCTTTGCTACCTGGATATGTTGGAGTTTTTCCGCCAGGTACACCTGCACCATGGTCTATGCGTTCATTGTGCGGGCCGCGAGGCCCTGAGTCTTGTAGCACTTCTCGAGTTGTTTCTCCGAACCGCGACAGGCTTTGCTGGGCAGTGTTGGTTTCGTCCCCGTGGTTGTGGGGGCCAGATGAGCCGCCAAAGTTTCCTCTGTCGGAGGTGCGTTAGCGAGGCCTTCTGTATCCATTCCCGCCACGTCGAGGAGTCGGGATAATGGCAACATGATGGGAGCTCCGGGTTCCGCCCAGGAGCGTTTCAGCTCCATGAGGAAGTCCGGGAAAACAGGCATTTTCTGCGACATTGTCGGCTGTTTTGCAAAGAAGTAGCTTCCCGCTAGCCTCGTAGCCTGTGCGAGGCGTGGGGTCTGGCCACGTGACCTGCAGGGCATCCGCCGCTCTATGACACAAGTCGAACGGAGCAAGTACCGACAGGTCTGGTTCCGGGAGGATTTGCGCCAGGTTCTGGGAGGAATCCACAAGTTTCCCCCTTGTGACCATATATCGGCGTCTTGCTCTGAGACTTCGGGCATTGAGTCTTCTGCATCAACTGAAGAGTCCGCCATGATGTCCTCTCTGACTCGGCCGCTGCATTCCAGGTCTACGTTTTCGGGCTCCGGTTCAGAAGCGAGCACCGTAGTGCGGCGTGCGACCTTCAGAGCTGCGTTCTTAGCCATGGATTTGGCCAACGCGTCAGCCCGTCGTTTCCGCACTACTGCCGACATTCGACGGCAATGAAAGCAGGTTTCGGGGAATTCCAGCACCTTACTTAAGTGCAACATCCCTAGGTAGAGCAGACAGGCCTCGTGGGTGTCCATCGTCGAGAGGGAGTAGCCGCATCTGCTGGGGCATGGGCGCGAGTCAGGACTCATCGTCTTGGTTTTCCTCCTCCTTGTCCTCCATTTTCCCTTCTCGGGAGCCATGTCCTGCGAGAAGCGTCGAGGAGGGTTTTCTTTTGTTTGAAGCTGTCTTCTCCATCGTCTTGCTTACGATGGTTAGCTTGCTAATGGTAGCAGGGTGATGTGACGCAGTTAGCGTCGTCGAGCGTGAAGCTGTGGAAAGAAGAAAAACTTTGAAGGTGAGTAGAAAAACGTTGGACTAGCTTTCGCCAGCCCAGCAATACGTAGGAAAATTTCTCTGTAAGCTTAGTGTAGGGAGCGAGCTCACCTCAGTCGAGCGATGCGACAACAGATAAGTCCCACAAAGTTCAGGTGTTAAGCGAGGTGAAGGGCAAAAAAGATGGAGGGGCGCAAGCCGCTTAAGAACCCAGAGGGCGGGGCCTCTGGCGCGGCAGTGACGCCCCTGCCGTAAAGGCGTGAGTATATTCCTTCAGGTAATCGCGCGGGGGCGCAATTCCCATAGCAAGTATGTTGCACCTCGTTCCCTTCCTTCAGGGAACATGAGTTATGGTGCATAACTTTCAGTTTTAGAAACAAGTGAGGAGAGTGTGATGGGAAGATGGAAGGATTACTTTGAGGAGCTAATGAATGAAGAGAATGAAAGAGAAAGAAGAGTGGAGGTCATAGAAACTGTGGACCAGGAAGTGGGAAAGATTAGTGAGGGTGAAGTCGGAAAGCTCTGAAAAGAATGAAGAAGGGGAAGGCAGTAGGACCTGATGACATACCAGTGGAGGGTTGAAATGTCTTGGAGAGATGGCAGTGAGGTTTTTGACTCAAATATTTATTGGAATATTTGAGGGTGAGAAAATGCCTGAGAATGGAGAAGAAGTGTGCTGTGCCCATTTTTAAGAACAAGGGTTGTAGTTGTAGCAACTACAAGGGAATTAAGTTGATGAGCCACACAATGAAGATCTGGGAGAGAGTTGTGGAAGCAAGACTTAGACAAGAGGTGACTATCTGTGAGCAGCAGTATGGTTTCATGCCAAGAAAGAGCACCACAGATGCCATCTTTGCTTTGAGGATGTTGATAGAGAAGTACAGAGAGGGTCAGAAAGAACTCCATTGTGTGTTTGTGGATTTAGAAAAAGCATATGACAGGGTGCCAAGAGAGGAGGTGTGGTATTGCATGAGGAAATCTGGAGTGGCAGAAAAGTATGTTAGACTGGTACAGGACATGTATGAAGACAGCAGGACAGTGGTGAGATGTGCTGTAGGAGTGACAGATAGCTTCAAGGTGGAGGTGGGATTGCATCAAGGATCGGCTCTGAGCCCCTTCTTGTTTGCTCTGGTGATGGACCGACTAACAGATGAGGTCAGGCAGGAATCCCCATGGACTATGATGTTTGCAGATGACATTGTGATCTGTGGTGAGAACAGGGAACAGGTGGAAGAGAACTTGGAGAGGTGGAGGTATGCACTTGAAAGAAGAGGAATGAAAGTCAGCCGTAGTAAGACAGAGTACATGTGTGTGAATGAGAGGGAGGCCAGTGGAACAGTGAGGCTACAAGGAGCAGAGGTCACAAAGGTGCAGGACTTCAAGTACTTGGGGTCCACTGTCCAGGAAAATGGGAAATGTGGTAAAGAGGTGAAAAAGAGAGTCCAGGCAGGATGGAGCGGATGGAGAAAAGTTTCAGGAGTGATTTGTGACAAAAAGGTGTCAGCAAAGGTCAAAGGAAAAGTTTACAAGACAGTGGTGAGACCAGCTATGTTGTATGGTCTGGAGACAGTGTCATTGACAAAAAGACAGGAGAAAGAACTGGAAGTGGCAGAAATGAAGATGCTGAGGTTCTCCTTAGGAGTGACAAGGATGGATAAGATCAGGAATGAGATCATCAGAGGTACAGCACATGTTGAACAACTGGGAGATAAAGTTAGGGAGGCCAGACTGAGATGGTTTGGACATGTCCAGAGGAGGGACAGTGGGTATATTGGTAGAAGGATGTTAGAAATGCAGCTGCCAGGAAAAAGACAAGACCTGTTAATATATATAACAATATATATATATATATATTAACAAAGTATCAAAAACTAGCAAAACATTATAAGATACTGTAGATGTATAAAATCAAAAACAAGAAATCTCTCGATTTCAGCCTCAGGTGAATTTTCTGCGGACGACGCTCCCGGAGACGGACTTTTCCATCCCTGCTCTGTTCGACTTGTGTCACAGAGAAGCGGACGCGCTGCAGATCCCATGGCCGGAGCCTCCACCTCGTCAACAAGTCACGAGGTTGGCAGGGAATTATTTTTATTCAAAGCAGCAGGCTGCCACAATGCAAAGGATGCCCGTCTTCCCGGACTTCCTCACTGAGCTGACTCGCACCTGGTCTCAGCCCAGGGCTCCCATGCTGTTGCCCCTCTCGCAGTTTCTCGACGTGGACGGGATGGATGAAGTGGGAATAGCCAATGTACCTCAAATTGAGGACACGCTAGCATCTCATCTGGCTCCCAAGTCATCTGGGACAAAACCAACTCTCCCCAGCAACGCCTGTCGAGCCTCGGCTTCTCTGCTCGAGAAATGCTACAGAGCTCAGGGTCTCGCGGCGCGCACGATGAACGCGTCCGCCATGATGCAGGCGTGCCTGGCTGAAAAACTGCAGGAGCTCCAGGTAACGTCAGACAAGCAAGCTGCCACCGCAGGGCAACAGACTTTGTGCTCCGCATGATGGGGACGGCAGGTGTTGCACAGGGCAGAGGAATGGCTGAGGTGGTCATCGCAATACGCCATCTGTGTATGACCCTAACTGACCTCCCGGAGGGACAGAAAGTTCCTTTTCTCCACCATTCAATAGAACCGACGGGGCTTTTTGGAAAAGCGCTGGATCGAATTCAGACCAGGTTGGACCAGAGGCGCAAACAGGCTGAAGCTCTCCGGGTAGGCATCCCCAGGAGAACCTTCCCCCCCAGGAGTCAGCTGGGAGCAGAGCACCGCAGCCTCGACACCACTCAGCTACACGTGCCCCACCGCAAAAGCGGCCCGCATACGAGGCAGAGCACCGGCAGAGACCACCGCCGGCTCCACCTCGGACCGAACACGCCTGGAGTAAGAACAGATTTGTTCCCCGCCAGGCGGACCGGTACTGAACCTCCTCTGTAAATCGGGAAACCAAACAGAAGCGTGCCTGATGAACCAGGTCCGTTTCATAACTTTACACGATCACCCACCCACGTGGTACAGGAAATGATCTTTTCATGTCCAGACTTTGTTTGTAGCACGGTACAAAAAGCTGGTGATTCTGTTTTAGACATAAATCATGTTCTTTCTGCTGTGAGTGACATAAAGTCAAATATGTCGTTACACATAAGCACGAATAAAGT
>JBBPBX010002209.1:17871-28179 GCA_038048925.1 Garcialebias charrua | reverse complement strand
GAGGGCCATGGCAGAAGCCCGCAGGCCAACACCAGTATCACACGTTCACAAAGGCAGTTGTGATGAAACTGCAACGTGTATAAACACTCAATGCAGAACAGAAATGGCACCAGGGCTAAATCAGACTCCTCTTCCCTTTAATCGAAGAGGACTAAACTCTCTGTCACCAACCAATCTAAAGCCTGCTCAACTCAAAGGACCATCTCCACATTCTCATGCTGAAGCGGTCCCCTTATTCTCAATGGGCGACACGCCATGCTCAAACAGTGATCCTGCAGCGTGTGACCGCGCTCACTGTGCTGACCCAACCAGGAAACGGGCTGGAGTCAGGAGATCTGCTCGTTTACAAAACTTGCAACCTCTCCGATCCATGACCCCCAACAAAAAGAGGAAAAACTGACATTCAGTTCAGCTTTTGTCTAATAATGACAGCAGATTGCCTCTGTCTCCAAACACTCTTGATCAGAGTAGTATGGCAGTACATCTACAGAAAGGCCCTCTCCCTAACGTGGTTGGTCTTCAAGGGACCACAGAAATTAGGGCCCTTGAGGGAGAGCTGGTTCCACCACCGGCTCCTCTACAGGGATCCTCCATGTCACCGGAAGGAACAGTTTCGCCACTTAGGCTGAGAACTGTGGCAAATTTCAGCTTGGTGGCGGAGTGGAACAAGCTGATGGCCTCAGGCCTGCCAAAGAACATGGTAAAAACCATTCAAAACGCACGAGCTATGCCAACACAGTCTCTCTACGCTCGGAAATGGCATATTTTTGAAGCTTGATGCACAGAAAGAAATATTATTTCTTACTCGTACGACTTGGCCCAGCTCCTCACCTTTCTTCAGGACTTGTTGGAGAAAGGTCGTTCTTTCTCAACGATTAAGGTGTTCCTATCAGCAATTTCAGCTTGTCACGAGGGTTGGGGGAGCAGAGGGGAGCAGGACGCCTGGCGCGCACCCGCTCATAATAAGATTTATGAAGGGCGTGCTAAGGAAGAGACCCCCCAGCAGGATCTTGACCCCTGGATGGGATCTTAGTATGGTCTTGGGGGCTCTCTGTGACCCCCCATTCGAACCACTGAGCAACATTAAGATAGATTTATTATCTTATAAGACTGCTCTTCTCCTGGCTCTTTGCTTGGCAAAACGTGTGGGTGACCTCCACGCTTTGTCCGTACATCCAATGTGTACCAGGTTTGTCCCTGATGGGTCAAAGGTCACCCTAATGCCTGGTCCCCACTGCACAACTCGAAACGCGCCTGCCGTCCCCTTTTGGCCGCTTGTCAGGGTCCCACCAAACCACTGAAGACCGTCTGATGACGTACACTAGGGGGAGCAGCAGAGAGGAGGGGTCTAGCTCGTCTTCCGGGTTCAGTTGTTGTGTTAACTGCACCTCGGACGGTCTTTGATGAGATTAAAACGTTTTTTTTTTTATGTTTGGGGTGATCTACACTGGAGAGAACAGCAGCCTGTCAGCAGCAACTGTAAAAATGCCACGTTTCTTACCGGAGTTTGGTTCCAATTCATGGAGGGTCGATCCGGTAAGTTTAAAAAGTCCAAAAAAAGTCCCGTTGTGGTTGTGTAATCAGATAGCAGAGGCTCTCCCGACTGTTTGCCGGATACGTCGAGCCTCCAGAGATCAACATTTGGGACGGCGGCGGCTCGACGGCTAGGTTGCTTTGGACGCGCGCGTGCCGGCGAAGGAACTTTGGCTGCCGCTGTGCCGCTTCGATCACTCGAATCGCGCCGCTTCCCTTGTCGCGTGACTCCACGCGTCTCCTCATAGACTTTGAATGTAAACCGGCCGCTTCAGCCGCCCGAAATCGGGGCAGTGGGTACCAGGCATTAGGCCTAATCCTGCATATATCCCCAAGGTTTTGACTTTAAACCCCAGAAGTCTAGACTTTGATCTCTCCTCTTTTCCACCTGCTCCTGTCCTCACCCAGGAACAGGAAAGGCTGAAGGCTCTCTGCCCTATGAGAGCTTTAAGCACTTACATGCAGAGAACAGCCGAATGGAGAAAAACAAATCAACTGTTTGTGTGCTTTGCTGCACCAGCTACAGGAAAGGCCCTATCAAAGCAGCGCCTCTCACACTGGGTGACTGAGGCCATAAAAAGGGCGTACAGTAGCAAAGGTCAACAGGTGCCCTCTGGAGTGCGTGCCCACTCCACTCGGGGCTTGGCCACCTCGTGGTCACTGTTCAAGGGTGTACCAGTTGCAGACATCTGTGCTGCTGCGAACTGGAGCTCAATGAACACGTTTGCAAAGCATTACAGTTTGGATGTTACTGCGTGTGATGTCACTCAGGCTGTCCTTTCTAACACACAGTAGAAAGCGGCCTTGGGATGCCTATTGAATAAAGGCGGACGTTCACACTAGGATGCATTTTACTGAGCATTTCAAGGGTGTGAATGAATTACGTTCCCATAGCATTTATGTTGCACCGAGTGACATGACTGATAAGGGAACTGAAAGTTATGCACCATAACTCGTGTTCCCTGAAGGAAGGGAACGAGGTGCAACATACCTGGCCCTTTCAATGCTGAAAGCTCGGTGAAGTGCATTTTGGAGATAGATGGATGGGCGTCAGCGGCTTAAGTACCCAGAGGGTGGGGCCTCTGGTGCGACGCTAACGCCCCTGCCGTAAAGGCGTGATGCCATAGCATTTATGTTGCACCTCGTTCCCTTCCTTCAGGGAACAAGAGTTATGGTGCATAACTTTCAGATTTGACATCAAAAGAGACCATTGTTTCATCAGTCTCCATGATGACACCACTCACGTTATCCACAAAGTCCATGGTATTCTGTATGTGGTGTTCTGAGCTGCCAACAAAAGGGATGAGTACAGACTCCAGATATTTGGAAACGTAAGTGACTGAGTTAATCATGCTAACAATTGGTCGTATAGGTACACCTTGTTTGTGGATTTTGGGTAAACTATACAGACTCGGTGTGGCCTCCCCTAGGTACAGTCTGTGGTACAGAATACTGTCAATAGCCTTGTCCTGCTCCAAAATTTTCAGGCAATCTATCAACTATAAGGGGCAGATATAATAAGGTTTCATCTTCTTTCTGCTCCCTTCATTTTATCCTACTTGTATTCTTGTATCTGATGAAACTGTCTTGTATTGTTCTTTTAAAACGAATGAATAAACATCAAATCAAATCAAATCAAAAACTTCTTCTTGTAACCACTTCCTGGATCTCTTTTCAGCGGTTCATAAGTGGTTAAGTTACTAAGGAGTGACATAACTTTCTCATGATAGTCTTTCTGGTTCAAAATCACTATGCACCTTCCTTTGTCTGCTAGGAAAATTATGATATTTTTGTCCTTGCTAAGAGTGGTGTGAGTGCATCCCTCTCTTCTCTACTGATGTTAGAAGGTGGTGGTTTGGCATTACTGAGGCAGGCTGAAACTTTGATTCTAAGTTGTTCTGCTTCAAATTCTTTAATTTTGTTGTTACGGATGGCTGACTCAGTGGCTGTGATCATCTCCACCAGAGGAATTTTACTTGGTGCAACTGCAAAGTTGAGTCCCCTGGCAAAAGTCCTTGTCTCTGGTTGGGTGAGCTGTCTGTCAGATAAATTCTTCACCCACTTTTCTGTCTCCCTGGTCTGTAACTGTGTACCGGAGCATTGTCTTACACTGAATGCGTTGTTATTGGGATTGTGATGGTGTTGACGAGTTATTAGTAAGTTAAACTTGTTTTGTTGTCGAGTCTTGGACTTGACATGCTGTGCTAAGCGTGCTTGATCTGTACAGTCCATCACTTGCTGAAGTGTGGTCTGATCTAGGCACGTTGTTAGTTTTTGTTTAATGTGTTCTTCTTTGGCCTTCAAGGCCTCAATAGTAAAACTGGTCTGTCTCACCCATTCATTCAGCAGCTGCGTCTGTGCCTTCTGAAGGATATTGCTTGCCCAGTGCCCGCTGACCGAAGATTTCAGTTCCAGGCTCTTGGGAATGATGCCACTTTGTCTGCATCTGAGGTTGAACCGCAAGTGGTTCCTGTAGTCTGCCATCTTTCTTGCTGTTTTCTCAAACTCTCTAACAAGTTTGAGGCAATCCTGGCCAAAGTGGTTCAATATAGCCTGATGCATGTTCAATAATCCAGGTAGAAAAATCTAAAAAAGCTAAGTCTGGTCCTCTATACATTCAAATAATAATAATAATTAAAGCTGCAAGCAACATTGAGGCCATTGCAGCAAAGCGCCGCTCTGGCCTTATTGTGGCAACCGTGGGAACTCCAGCTAATCTGCCCGGTCGCTATCTCAAACACTCTCGTGCCCATCCCGCACCCGTTCGCCAGGGTGCGCATTTGCCAAATCTTCCAAATCACTTGCAAACTCAGGAGCTCCAGTAACGCCTCCCGGTCGCAATGGTGAACTCCGCCAAGGTTTGCCCTTTGTCACCGATTCTGTTCATAACTTTTATGGACAGAATTTCTAGGCGCAGCCAAGGTGTTGAGAGGATCCGTTTTGGTGACCTTAGAATCGCTTCTCTGTTTTTTGCAGATGATGTGGTCCTACTGGCTTCATCAGTTCGTGATTTACAACTTTCACTGGAGCGGTTTGCAGCCGAGTGTGATGCGGCCGGGATGAGGATCAGTTCCTCCAAATCCGAGGCCATGGTCTTGAGCCGGAAAAGGGTAGCATGCCCTCTCCGGGTCGGGGAGGAGGTCCTGCCCCAAGTGGAGGAGTTTAAGTATCTCGGGATCTTGTTCACGAATGAGGGAAAACTGGAGCGTGAGATCGATAGGCGGATAGGTGCAGCGTCCGCAGTGAAGCGGGCGCTGTACCGGTCTGTCGTGGTGAAGAGAGAGCTGAGTCAAAAGGCAAAGCTCTCAATTTACCGATCGATCTACGTTCCCACCCTCATCTATGGTCATGAGCTTTGGGTTATGACCGAAAGAACAAGATCTCGGATACAAGCGGCTGAAATGAGTTTTCTCCGCAGGGTGGCTGGACTCTCCCTTAGAGATAGGGTGAGAAGCTCAGTCATCCGGGAGGGACTCGGAGTAGAGCCGCTGCTTCTCCACATCGAGAGGAGCCAGTTGAGGTGGCTCGGGCATCTGGTTAGGATGCCTCCTGGACGCCTCCCTGGTGAGGTGTTCCGGGCACGTCCCACCGGGAGGAGACCCAGAGGAAGACCCAGGACGCGCTGGAGGGACTATGTTTCTCGGCTGGCCTGGGAACGCCTTGGGATTCCCCCGGAGGAGCTGCTCCAAGTGGCTGGGGAGAGGGAAGTCTGGGCCTCCCTACTTAGGCTGCTACCCCCGCGACCCGACCCCGGATAAGCGGAAGAAGATGGATGGATGGATGGATGGATTTATAACGCACTTTTCATTAATAAAAATCTCAAAGTGCTACAAGGTGCAACAGAATTAAATGTCAACAAAACAAATAATAAAACAGTTAAAATCAATAACAGTATCAGCTAAGATCAAAAGTAGAATCATGAGGAGGTAGAGTATGCTCGGTTGAAAAGAAAGGTCTTCAAGCCGCTCTTAAAGTCAACCACAGATTGTGGGGCTCTCAGACAGTCAGGAAGAGAGTTCCACAGGCGGGGGGCAGCCACACTGAAAGCCCGGTCTCCCATGGTCTTTAATTTGGTTCTCGGAATGTGAAGGAGATTACTGTTCTGTGACCGCAGCGAGCGGGTGGATGAGTAATGCAGCACCTGTAATCCCAACCCAGTGCTTGAGCCGTGATATAAGGATACTGTGGTCGACGGTATCAAAAGCAGCGGTACAAGTACAAGTATCACAAAATGACCAGAATCATTTGATACCAGAATGTCGTTGCAAACCTTAAACCAAAGCTACAGTCTACAGTTCTACCGTTTTTTTTTTTTTGGTTGCTTTGTTTTGTTTTGTTTTTTGAATGTCCAGTGGACCAGACTTAGCTTTTTAGACTTAACCAAAGCTGTTTCTGTGCTGTGGAGCTGCTTAAAACCAGACTGAAAGACCTCAAAGACTTTGTTCTTATTTGTGTGGTTTGGTATTCTCTGCAGATGTTCAGCAGATTATGCTGGAAAATGAAGGAGCTCCTGAAGAATGGAGGACTGGTACGCAGGACCCGAAATGTCTCAACGTGAAGAAGGAAGGAGAGGAACTCTGGACCAGTTTGGAGGGAGAGCAGCTCAGTGGGAAAGAGGAGACTGATACCGCAATGTTTCCATTCACTGCAGTTGTTTCAAAGCATGAGGATGATAAAGGGAAACTGAAGTTCTCACAGGTTCGTCAGGACCAAGTGGAATACAGAGATCTTCCAACCAGTAGCTCAGATGGCCAGATGACATTAGGAACTGGTGGAGAGGGCTGTGGAGGAGCAGAAACAACCAGAAATCCACATCTGAACACTCATGAAGACGACTTCAGCTCTTCAGAGACTGAAGTCAGTGAAGATTATCAAGATGACAAAGATTATCAAGATGACAAAGATGGGGACAACTCTGACTCTGAGCTGCAGCACTTTTCAGACTCTGGACCAAAAACTGAAAACGGGGAGGAGAGCGGGGCTCCCGAGTCAGGCGTAAACATTGTCAACACATCCTTTAGCTGCTCAGAGTGTGGTAAACGGTTTTTCCACAAGGGGTCACTGCAGAGACACGTGACGAGCCATTCAGTAAGGAGGATTTCAAGTCGTTCTAACATAGACTCATTCAGCGAAGTCCAAACAAGTCATAACTTGTTTTGTTATGATGATAGTGATGAAATATTTACAGTAAGAACAAACTTAAATGAACACACAAATCTCTACACGGAACACAAACCATTTGTCTGCGCTGTTTGTGAACAAAGATTTCAAAGTAAGGCCAGTTTGAGCAGACACATGAGGACCCACACAGGACAGAAGCCATTTGGTTGTGATGTTTGTGGACAAAGATTTAGAGATGACACAAACTTAAACAGACACATGAGAAGCCACACAGGAGAGAAACCATTCAGCTGCGATGTCTGTGGCCGAGGTTTTAAGGATAAGTCGACTTTAGGCAGACACACGAGAATCCACACGGGTCAGAAACCCTTCGGTTGTGATGTTTGTGGACGAAGCTTTAGCCAGAAGACACATTTAAACAGACACATGAGTGTCCACTCAAGACAGAATGTGTTGTGATGTTTGTGGACAAATTAGAGATATGAGAAGCCATACAGGAAACAAAGCAGGCGTCCTTAAACACACAGGAGAAGAAGATGGGAAGAAAACAGTTAAACTGTGATAAAGACAAACTTGTACAGAGACACTGTTCCAAGTTTTGTCAGTGCATGTACGTGTAGTGTAGAAGTTTGTCAAAAACTGCAGTACTTAATATTTATGTTCTATGTGTTTGTTCCTTGACATTTGTACTTTATTCTTGAAAACGAGGGACTTACTGACTGACAAGGCTTTGTGTTTGCTGTATAATACAATTATTGTGCCAAATTTAATTTATTGTATTGGTGTCTGGGGTACAGCTTGTAAAACTGTAACCAAGTCTTATTTTACAAAATAGAGCTGTAAGAATTATCTCAAGAAAACATTGTCATCCTTCAAGTATTTTATTTTATCAACTGAAATTACTCAAGTTTTATGATTTGGTGGACTACTTCATTCTATTACTAATGTACAGGGCTCAGAATCACAATTTACCATTGAACGTACAAGGGTATTTTGTAAAAAGGAGTACCGTAGTTGCTATAATTTTAAAAAGGAACGGATATTTTTGTTAAGCCAAAGTTTAGAACAAGTTTGCGGGGTAGGTCTACTTTAATGAGGGGAATTGATTTATGGAATGGTTTGAATAATGATATTAAAAATGAGGAATCATTAGTTGTATTTAAGAAAAAGATCAAGAATATAATGCTGATGAGATATAGTTAGTTAATATTAGGGAAATATAAAGAATAATTGTGATGTTTTGGGATTTGTTGTATTATTTGTGATTATTGCTTGAATTGATTGTTTGAATTGATTTTGTTAAGAAGGGGCAGAATTGATAAGATTTTATTCTTCTTCTGCCGCATTTCATTTTATAGGTATTTTATATTGTTTTTCTCTTGAAATTGTATTTTTTTTTAATGGAAATGAAATGAATAAATAAACAAACACAAAAAATATGCTTCAAAATACATAGACGTAAAAATATTTATTTCATTTTATTTAATCTTTATTTATACAGGTAGCCTCATTGAGTCACGGGGGACACGTGTTCAAGAGACCTGGCTGTTTTAATGTAAAGGCAATGGCTCCAGGTTTTATTTGAAACATTGCAAATTGTGTTTAAACCTAACACTTAAAGCTGTAAAGGTCTAGAATGTTGAAAAATTTTCATCCAAAGGTTTTGGTTGTTAGAAAAAAAAACTACATTAATTTGGATGTTTGGAAAATTAAATGTACACAAATGTAAAAGTGCAAGACAAAATGCTAGTACCTGTACTTTTAAGACAGTTTGTTTAAGTACAGTGTATAACAAAATGTTGAACTTGTGAAACCGACTGTTCAATTAGTTTAGATCAATTGTGAACTAATGGGAAAATTATACTAGATATCCCAGATAAATAAATACACAAATGGCATGCTGTACTGAACATTAGACTCCTGGTGTCAGTCCAACTAGATCAGGGGCGTCCAAAGTGAGGCCCGAGGGCCATTTGCGGCCCTTGGAGTGATTTTGTGTGGCCCTCGACTATAATTAAAGAATGTAATAATTTTGACCCACTCACTGGCTTAAGAGGTTGGTGCAAATGTAGACCTTTAGATTTAATGCTGATACTTTTTTAATATATTTTTTAGGTTTAACAGCAAAAAGATTAAAATAATCTCAAAATGAGCGATAGTAAGCACAATACAAAAATGTAGCTATAAATAATCCCTTTATCCTACAACAAACCTTCACTGGCCAACCAAAAAGTAGAGTTTTGTATAATTTATAAAACTTGACTAACTATAGCAAGTATTTCAAAGAAAATAATTTCAGTTGATTTAATAATTGATGGGGAGAAATTGGACATTTTTAATGGAATATATGGTAAAGTATCATCAACATACAAGTTGATCGACTTTATCAGTGTTCCTTCAAACCTTCTAGGAATCTGTTTTAGTGACGGCCAGTTGTTTTTCAGAACTTTGATGACCCTTTTGGGCCGTCGATGGTTCAAACGTGTGATTGAAGTTCCACCCACTTTTTTAAAGAGCAGTTACTCATTTTAGGCTTTTGCCTATGAAAATAAACAAAAATGAACTTCAACGCACAAGGGAGCAAATAATATTCCCCCCAAAACATCTAAAAAATTTTGAGGCTCCTAATGATCTGGTTCTATGAGAATTTAAACTAAATGTTTTAACTTTTCTTCAAAATATTGTTCAAGTAAAATTAGGAGGAAAAAAATCGATTTCTTTTCTTAAAACTCAGATTTTTCTGTTCAGCGAGTCCTTTCAACTAGACCAGGGCTATTCACAAAACTGCTCAGTGAGCCACAGGTTCTGAGAACCAACAGCTCATGGCCAGACATCCTGAAATTAAAGTCATTACCGGTATGTACCAAGTATTACTGGATTGTTGTGGCCCACCTATGAAAAATTTTTTGGACATCCCTGAATTAGATGAGCAATGTAGAACCGCAAGTTGACTGGTTCCTAGTAATAGGAATTCCACTTGGGAAAAAAATAATCAAAAAGAAAATGTTTTATATCAGTGTTAGTGTAAATGTGGGTTGAAGAGGCTTTTATTCTGGAAGGGAGAGTTCCAGTGTGGTAAATACAGTTGCGCAACAGTGTTTGTTGGTCGAAGACTTATAAAAGTATGAGAATAAGCTCAAATGTCCGTTTGTTTTTCTAGAATAACATAAGGCCCTCGTGAAGCTTGTACAATAACTTCACTAGGGTTTATAAATAAGATAAGATAGAACTTTATTAATCCCGCAGGAATAATGTCAAGCTTTCTAATTCTTAATAATGTTCTTTCAATTAATTTTATTTGATTTTTCAATTAATTTAGTTTCTCTTACAGCTTTTTGGCACTACAGCGTGGACCTTAACCTTCTTAACATTCAAGTTTTCATTAAAGTTACATATTGTCACTATTGCTAAAACACGAAACCTTTTCCCAAAACACATCTCAAGCTTCAGACCAAACCTCAAATTCTCTTCAGGAAACCCCAACAAAATCTTAGATTCTGATTGTGTTGTTCACAACCCATATCTACAACGAGCGCTTCTTGCACCAATGGACATGTTTCACAATCTACAGTATTTGTACAGCTGGGCTACTGAGAAGAAACCTACTCCACTACAGTATACTGTAAATACATAGGCGTTGCAACAATTATTTGT
>JBBPBX010002209.1:0-17803 GCA_038048925.1 Garcialebias charrua | reverse complement strand
AATACATGTTTGGACCTCCACACATTTACCAAAAAATATTAGTTCAACCAGCGCTGTTTCTATTACTTTGTGAACAAATCCATTCCACTTGGTTTATAGTCAAAGTTTCTTTATTTGTCATTCTCATCACATTCTCATCACATGTGGTACATGTAGTGGAATGAAATTGTGTACACAGGGTCCCAGTTACATCAAACAAGAGCAAAAATATAAATTGTAAAAAGAAACAGTAATAGGAGAATCCCTTCCAATTTGCATACCGACCTAATCGCTCAACCGACGATGCCATCTCCTCTGCCCTCCACACAGCTCTCACACATCTGGACACGAAGGACTCTTATGTTAGAATGCTGTTCATCGACTTCAGCTCGGCATTCAACACCATCATCCCCCAACAGCTCATCCATAAACTGGACAGTCTGGGGCTGAACACCTCAATGTGTAACTGGCTGCTAGACTTCCTGACCGGGAGACCACAGACAGTACGGATCGGGAGTAACACATCTAGCACCATCACATTGAACACAGGGGCCCCACAAGGATGTGTGCTGAGCCCCCTTCTATTCACCCTGCTAACACACGACTGCACACCATCGTACAGCTCCAACCACTTCATCAAGTTTGCGGACGACACAACAGTGGTAGGTCTCATCAGCAACAACGATGAGACGGACTACAGGAACGAGGTGAGCCGCTTGGCCTTGTGGTGCGGACACAACAATCTCACTCTCAACGTGGAGAAGACAAAGGAGATTGTCGTGGACTTCAGGAAGAGGGATGCACAACATGCCCCTCTGACCATCAACAGCACCGCAGTGGAGAGAGTGGACAGCACCAAGTTCCTGGGAGTGCACGTCTCAAAGGACCTGTCCTGGAGCAGGAACACTGCAGCACTGGCGAAGAAGGCTCACCAGCGCCTCTACTTTCTCCGCAAGCTGAAAAGGGCTGGAGCTTCAACCTCCATCATGTGCACCTTCTACAGAGGTGCCATAGAAAGTGTCCTGACCAGCTGCATCACTGTGTGGTTTGGTGCATGCACTGCATCCTGCCGCAAGAGCCTCCAGCGCATCGTGAAAGCAGCTGAGAAGATCGTCGGCACCTCCTTGCCCTCACTGCAGGACTTACACAGCAAACGCCTCACTCGGAAAGCCCACCGCATGGCAGGTGATCCCACACACCCACTACACAGCCGCTTTAGACTGCTGCCATCAGGGAGGAGACTGAGGAGTCTCCAGGCTCGTACCAGCAGACTGAGAGACAGCTCTGTTCATCAGGCAGTCAGAATGCTAAACACTCTGCCTGCTCTGCCTCCCCTCCCATTTGAACTGCCTTAACACAAAAAACTTTCTCACACATTACCACTCAACACAAAGTTTTTAACACTGGACTCTGTGTCATCAAACGGGTTATTCACTAAACTCTCGGTCATGTGTTCATTCAGTTTGCACTACTTCTCATATTTGCACTAATGTTTGTATTACATTACTGCCTATAGTCATACTACTGTTTACATTCACTGTTTACATTTATTAATACTGTTTACATTTATTACTACTGCTTTACATTTATTACTACTGTTTACATTTACACTACTTTTATCTACACTACTGCAGATACATATACAGCATTCTCTGACTAGCCTTATCTAAGGATGCCAAATGTGCCTTATGTGCCTCACTGCATATGCCACTTTGCCTCTATACCAACATCAACTACCTCATACATATACTGTGTACATTAACTTATATGCTGCTGTGCCACTCTTTGCAAATGTCAACGCTAGAAACTTCAGTTTATTTTATAGATTTACGTTTTTATACTTTTCATACTACTATGCAAAAACTCAGGACAGTATTACACTTTTATTATTTCATTTTATGCTTATGTTCATTGGGTGTTTGGTGTTTTAGGGGTGTTTGGTGTTTCAGTGTTGGTGTAAATTTTCATACTTTTATACTATTATGAAAAAACTCAGGACAGTGTTACACTTTTTTACTATTTTATGCTTATGTGTATTAAATGTTTTAGTGTTTAGATGGTTACTGTTGCACCGAGGGACTGAGAGAAATGCAATTTCGGTCCTGTGTATGTCCTGTACATATTGCAGTTCTGACAATAAAGTTGACTTTGACTTTGACTTTTGACTTTGAGAATACTCAAACCACTAAAAACCCACTCTAGGTTTTCCTGGTTACCTACAAGTCACCACACCACGTGCAATGTCTCCTCGAGGTCACTTGTGTCTCCTCAAGGTCACTTGTGTCTCCTCGAGGTCATTTGACAGGACTGGGAGAGGAGGGAGAATACCTGTGTGTAGTTTAGCGCCACGTTAGTGCCGGCAGTTGTCGACTGTAGGTAAATGCACGTTTAACAACCCATCAAAACACCAGAATGCAGGAAATGGCATCTACTTTATTCAAAAATGTCTGATGGAAGGACACCCAGACCACCCTGCCCCCACATCATTGTGTCCCTCCCACATTACAAATGCTTCTGACACAAATGTGTAAATATTGCCCCTTTTCCACAGTTGCTCCTTGGCCCCGCTTTACCCTGCTCAGGTCGGTTCTGTGTTCTTTTCCACAGGGCCTTCTTCGTGGAACCGGCCTGTTTTTTTCAGTACCTACTTCTCCCCGGTTCCATTGAGGCCAAGCAAGACCCTAAAACGTGATGTCAGCGCACTGTCGGTTACTGATTGGTCAGGGGGTGGAGTTATTGGTCAGAGGGCGGAGTTTCAGAACCTTTCACCGCAACCCGATCTGCCATTTTCTTTTTAACCCGTCATTAGAAACAACTCGAATCCGGAGGAGCGTATTTTGAAGGTACAGTATAAACAATAATGTCACAAACGTGGTCAAATGCTGAAGTTCAGGCATTTTTGTTTTTTGCTGGCCGCCGAAAAAGTTCAGAGCAAGCTAGATGGAGCGACACGTAACGAGAAGGTTTTTAAAGAGGCGTCGGTGCATTGATATTAATGATTCGCCCACTAAAAGGGCACTAATGGGCACTGCGGAAATGGAAAATGAAACGATCCGACCTGTAAGGGCCGAGCTAAGCAGGACCTACGTAAATGAGTCATATGCACTGTAGTGACCAACGCAGCAACACCAGTACCTGTTGTTCCCTGAATCCCCAAATAATGGTGGCCACAGAAAACCTACTCAGGTTTGGACGGAGGCTTTGTCCTGCTTCGGTTATTGATATGCCACGGAAAATGGCATGGTCAACGACTGTTGCTCTCATCTCGTTCATAATAACGGTGCATGGTCGTCTCGCTCTCCCACCTTGCACCCATCTTCTTCCTCCTCTTAAAGTCCATTTCCACTTCCTTTGCCTCCGTCCATTGTGGTAGTTTGGAACCTTTAGCAAACTGTGCAGTTTGAAGTGACCTTTGTAGGTGTGGTCACATGATTTACAACAAGAAGTCAAGTTTGAGTCGTGTTTAATGAATGTGTGTTCATTGTGTTTAAGTATTGTTGGCTGTGTAGTAGCATTTTGCATCACATGAGCTTTAATATTAATTTGAGCAGGTTTTTTTGCAACTTGTGTTTTAGCAATATAAAATGTGTTTGGAGATACGAGAAAAGGAGGATGGAGTTTTGTGAATTGTGTTTTCTTGTGAAATGTGTTCATGGTTTTGGCAAACAGGGGGGCCTGCCTTACACAATGGCTTGGTTCATGTCTCAAGAAACCAGACTTTTGGCTGAATGGATTAGATCTTGGGGATTTTCTGAGGCACGTTCCATTGGTACGGTCATTTTAATTTGGACATTTCGGAAGCGAGTGGACCAACACAGACTGAAGGTAGATGTCATTAAAGTTCTGCCTGTCTCCAAAAACAATCGTGTTTATCTGACATTCGGCTCCCCGACTGGCCTTGATAGGCCGTCTTATCTCAAAACGCCTGTGATGTTTTGTAAACTTGATGCTCTCACCCTCCCAAATCTGCTACTCCATGGACGTCAGTGGAGCCCAGCTGAATAAACATTCTGTCATCATTTCAGAACTCTGGCTTCGTTTCTGGCTGTGGTCGGCCTTTTTTTTCATTATCACATTTTTGATCTGCATGCAAAAATCAACAATAAGTTAGAATTGTTATTTTTTGTCTCCAAACCCTACATGTCATTTTTCACCATTTTTATTGTCTGTCCAACAGATCTCACTTGTAAATGAGTCTTCGAGGCTCAATGTGATTTATCTGTTAAATAAAGGTTGAATGAATTAAAAAACATTTGAACTGTATTTTAATTGTCATTCATAATTTTACAGTGCACCATAAAGAACTGAAGAAAATTTTGTTTCATTTCTCCACATCAGTGTAGGGGGAAATAATGTACATGAATTTTATATATACAGTAATTAAAGGTGTTTAGGGAACTGGTCATTTGGTATATATATTTTTTTGTTTTAGCAATTGTGAAAAACTGTAATAAGTACATACAATAAATTTCAGTAGGTTAATTGAAATTCACAAAAGTCTATGCATTTGACACAAATTATTAGAAGTTATTTGTTTAAAAAAAAAACTGCCACATCAATGTGTCGAATGAGTTCTGTTACCCCAATATCTTTATTGCAACATCACTTGCAGTACAATAACTGTCAGCAACATATTAAAATACAGTATACAGAGATACAATAAAATAGACAGAAATTGAAGGACAACAAGGTTTTAAAAGCACTTTGAAAATGAATACTCTTATATGGGCTAAATCTTTATTTGCTATTTACACTATATAAACTATAGATATGAATATAGAATATAAAGGGTATACATTTATATACAGTATTTATAAATGCTGGTTGACGTCAATATTTAATATGTTACTATTCAATTATACACATATTCAGAAATCACATAATCAGAGAGGCTATCATCTACATAGAGGTCCTCAGAGATAATCTTGTATCAGCCACTAATACACAATATCCCCATTGTTGCTCTGTTTATTTGTTTATAACTTGTTTATTTTTTGCATGTTGCAAGGATATGTCTGAGTGCACCAGTACGTATTGTATTTCTCTAAAGTCTGGGTTATACATACAACCAAAATGAAATAAATTAGCTGCAAAACACCAAACATTGAGTTGTGCTCCAGTGGCTGATTCAGAAGATTTCTCTGTACACAGATACTGTAAAAATAATCAAAAATATGCATATGTATAATGGGGGGAAGGGATTACAAGAGATGTTTTTGTGTAACAAACACTCATGCAGCTGTTTTCTGGCGTAGGAGAATTTCTCATTAAAAATACTGAAATGTAGGCAAGTACACCAGCTTGCTAACAAATCGGTTAAGTTTGTGTCTGCCGAGAAGCAGAGAGGAAGACAGTCGTGCGGAGGGAGAGGAAAAAACATCTTGCATTTCATTGATGAATCAGATTTATCCGACACACACCCAAATAAAACGTTACTCACAAAGTTAATCTATCCACAGCAGAAGACAAAACATTGGTTACACGTTTGATCAGCAGGTGAAAGTTAAGCATAAAGTTACTACCATTCAGATACAGAGGAATCACGTTTTCTCTTTTCAAAATACAAGAACACCTAAACAACATCCAATAATTCTGTTACTTTATTTTATGAGCAGATGAGAGGAGTATATTTATGGTCATGGAGGCTCCAAAAAAAAAGTTTTTTACTCAAATAATGTTTGACAACTGATATGTTACTAATTTACTGTGCTGCGTTCAGCCATACATACGAGTTTGCCTTTAAGTCACATCTTTCAAAGTTGCATTTCCCCTCATTAGCAGAAACGTGTTTTGTTGTGCTTATCAAAAAGTGCTATTGCTAACCGCTAGCGTTTAAAAGATTAACAAACGTCTCACGGTGGAGACAGGCATTCAATATCTGTCGCGTGTTAGGGTTTAAGCTTGTGCTGGCATTTCCAGTCGGATGGCAGGAAGTGACCCTGTTGTTTATTTTTATTTATTAATACATTTTGGTTAACTCTGAAATACTATCAGCAAATGTCTAGAAACAGCTCATCAAACCTTCCAAAGACAAACGACAAGAAACTGAGCATCACAGTTGTGTCTTTGATTTGCGCAATCCAACAGATGAGGGTCCTCAGTACCATTTTTACTGTTCTTTACGCGATAAAACCAAAGAAGAAGAAGATCGTTTTGGCTGTTTCTGGCCGAAATTGGCCTTTCAGATAGTGAAAATGTGCTGAGATTCTAACCATCTGTCTGTATTTGATTAATCCCGGTGCACAGCTAAAAAAATATACACATTTGAATCCTATTTTGTTGGAATGGTAGGAAGTGTGCTTCACACTTTGTGTTTTTCCACCCTGCTCAGTTAGAAGAGAGAATACTGACATCATCAATAAAGAAATCAACACAAAGAGCAGCAGCAAAAGTTAGGTGACAATGACCTTCAAGGGGTAGTCCTCTGAAGTGTTTTGCAGGAAGGTTATATCTTACCTGTTGTAAAAAACGTCAATATGGAGAAACGCGGTTTAGATCTGTCTGGATCAACGAGCTTTCTGCTATTCCGAGCGAGGCCAAGACCAAAGTGGACTGCAGCCAGAACAAGTCCAGTCTACAGATCGTCAAAGTAGTTCATGCTATTTTATTTTGTTTACATCACCATCAGTTTTGTAATACATGAGTACGGTATTCTACATAGAATTCTCTGTCTGGTTGTTTCCAGTGAAGCCTGGGGCACTTCCAACAGGAATGTCATAATATTTTGGCAAGTTCATGTGAATCATCAGTTCATAAAATAGCAGTGGCATGAACAGAACAGAAATATTTTAGATAGGAGGTGTTTAAAGGTGACAGCCAACCACTTTGGCCTTGGTTCATTCAGACTAATCAGTAGCTCTTACATCCAACCAGAAATAAACTATTTCTCCTAAATGAGGTTGTCCTCAACAGGTAAGCTATTATTATTATGAGGGATGCACGATATTATCAGCATGGTATCGGTATCGGCCGGTATTAGCGATAAAGTAAAATATCGACATTGGCCATTCCATCAAAATAACAGATATGAAAGGCGCTGTTCTTTTGCATGATAACCCAATGACAAGGATGTCTGCAGCGCCAGCACAACGTTGTGATGTCACGTGCGCCATTGAGTTTAGATTTGTGAAAATTTACTAATTTGCACTGTTTGAGTGTTGTCATTGTGTTAGAGAACATAAATGTCATGAATAAATTTGATATTAAACATAATCCAAGTTGAAGTGTTGCATCATTTTCAGTCCCCTTTTTGGCAACTGCATTTGGTAGCAGGCCAAACTGACAAAGACCATGCAGAATAATGTAGTATTTTAATTCCACAGCAGAGAAAGCTGTGTAGACTCTGCAAGTAGATCTAGGGGTAAAACATATCTGTATTGGTTTCAGTTATCAACCAAATAAGTTTTAACATATCGGCAGTTTGGATATCAGCCAAAAATCCAGCATCATGCATCCCTAATTCTTATTGTATATAACCTGTCTCCAAAACTCCTTTCATTATCTATCCCATTAATGTGGCCCACCTTTAATAAATGTCCAAGTCTATTAAGTCTAACTGGTCATATAGTTATAGTATATAGTATAGTCATATAGTTATTTACAATCTAGAGTGTGCTTTCCGTCTTCTTGTTTCACTCTCAGTAAGAGAGCATTTAAAATAACTCTTCTTGTTGTACATCCATCAGTTGCTCTTATAAATGTCTCCTGCAACTGCACAAGTGCAGCTGCACTAAAATATGTAGGTATTCAAATATAGCAGGCATCTAAATAATATAATCTCTAAAAAAATATCAAATTTCTTTAGCAGCTAAAAGGGAGCTGTATCAGATTGTGTGCATAATAAGATCATTTTGATACAAGCTTGGATTGTGTGAGGAGCTGGATGCTCCACGCGTATCAAGAACACTTTTTATCACAAGACGCAGCATTTTAAGTTTCACAACTGGCCGAAGAAACTTCTCACTACATATTTAATATTTAAAGCATACTGGCCTGGGTCTTCAGTTATTGTTTGGCAGTAGGTACAGAAACTCATCAAAGCGAAAGTGATCAGAGAGCTGCCCTGAACTTTAGTCTCTGTGGCAGATAGTCTCTTACGGAAGAGAAAGGGCATCTTCAACAAACACATAAACAGAAACATTACAACACAATCCCATATCAACAATATAAAGAAAAGAAAAACAAAACAGGAAGGTGTCTAATGACCACTACTGGCTTTACTGCTGCCCGATGTCCAATCGATGATGATAAAGCTCAGACTCATGATCATAAATAGGAAACCAATCCCAGCAAAGCAAGCAGCCTGAAACAGAAACAAGCGGAGTAAAAAATTTAAAAAAAGACACCGAAACATCTTGACATTGGTCTTTTCAGTGAGAAACTGCGCTGCAAAGATTTGTGGCAGAGGGGCTTTAATTCTGCAATGATGCAAGATATTGTCAAAGGTGGGCGCCAGACCGCTGGGGAGCGCTAAAGCGCTAATCCGCTTATAGCGGACCTAAACAATTTGTTAGCTTTACAGCGGATTGACTAACTTTTATAATTCATAAGCGGATTTGCGCTATTTTTATTTAAAATGCAGTACCGCTAATAACTAATTATCTATCAGTAAAAACGAAAAAACTTATTTACGGGCTCTTAAATCAACCGGACGACTGCTAACAGACCATATCCTGTCAGCGCCGGATGTGGTCCGTGACAAAAAAGCGTCCCCCTCAGTCTCTTGGCTAGAGAGCGCAGTTAGCAGCCAGTGTGTTACTCTGCAGCCTTATTGCTTGTTTTCGAAGAGTCAGACGAAGAGTTTTTAACATGGAGGGTGAACTTATGGATGTTTCTCAGCGGCCTACGCGACGCGTCTGGATTTAAAAAAGTAGTTCGCCATTTGCCCTCTCTTCAAAATGGCGGTGGCCACAGAAGCTAAGGACTTTCCAAGAAAACACGGTAAAAACAATTATTTCTTTGCTGAGAAAAAATATATTTCATAGCTGACGTTATAGCACAAGTTGTTCTGAGCTTGAGAGTTTCACGAAATGGTCAAATCTGCTGGATTTAAAAAAGTAGTTCGCCATTAGCACTGTTCAAAATGGCGTCCGCGACAGCCACAGAAGCTTAAGGACTTTCCAAGAAAACACGGTAAAAACAATTATTTCTTTGCTGAGAAAAAATATATTTCATAGCTGACGTTATAGCACAAGTTTTTCTGAGCTTGAGAGTTTCACGAAATGGTCAAATCTGCTGGATTTAAAAAGTAGTTCGCCATTAGCGTCTGCTAATGTTGCTAATACATAAGCGCTTTTGAAATTGCGGACCTAAATAAATTAATAAGTGCTTTAGAAATAGCGGAACAAATTTTTGGAATTGCGCTGCCCTAGCCTGGTTAAAACCAGACCCTTGTCCTTCACTTCGCTTCGTACTAGGGTCTGGGACTTCTCCCATAGACAACGATTTCTCCGGTAGATTTTTGACCGGACCAATCAGAGAACAGAAGGCGGAGTTTTGAACGACGTCGACTGACGTCGTCAGTTAAAATGGCTGCCGCCACGAAGGAATTTTCAAGAAAACAAGGTAAAAAACTATTATTTCTTTGCTGAGAAAAAATATATTTCTTAGCTGACGTTATATCAGAAGTGTTCCTGAGCTTAACAGTTCCTAAATCAATTCACGAAATGGTCAAATCTGCTGGATTTAAATTGTTTCGGTTTGACATTTTCCAAACAGCCTCGGGTGCGCTACGAAAATAAATTATAAAAAATCGAATTTTATCTCAAATGTTTCATCTAGGCCAACAGTCAGTAAATTAGAGCCATATAATTACACACTGGTAGCAGAAAAAATATCCACCGAGTGGTTTCTGAGCTATTTATCTGATAGCCTGGACCTCGCCAGGCTAAACTAACAAAACTCCGCCTTCTGTTCTCTGATTGGTCCGGTCAAAAATCTACCGGAGAAATCGTTGTCTATGGGAGAAGTCCCAGACCCTAGTACAAAGCGAAGTGAAGGACAAGGGTCTGGTTTTAACCAGGCTAGCGCTGCCCAGCACTGGATATTGTATTCGATTTTATATTTTAAATTTCTTTTCATAAAATTAAACAGAATTTCCAAGCAAATCTCACCAAGATTTTTGGAACCGAGCACAGCGGCTCCTCTTCCTTGGGGACAATACGAATATAGAAGACTGCGGGGAAGATGAAGATGAGACAGGGTGCAGATGTGGCACCTGGAAAGCACATACAAAACACAGAAATAGTCATAAAACAACTTATTAACACTCATTGATTTGATTCACAGAGATAGTTCAATGCCTAAAAAAGAGATAAAGCCAAGTAAAGGTGAAAAGGTTTGCTTATAACTTTGTTCTGCAATAAAGATGACTGGCAATAAAATAAAGAAATCTCTGTGTGAAAAATATTATATTCCCAAATAATAAATTGCAGCTTATCTGTCATTGAATTAGCACCATGGTCCCGTTAGCACCAAGGCACCGCTAGCAGTGAGTTTCTTTTAGCGGCATATTCATATTAGCAGAGTGGTTCTGTTAGCAGTGAGATTCTCTTAGCAGTGTGGTCCCATTAGCATCTTGGTACTGTTAGCAGCGTGGTCTTGTTAGCAGCGCAGTCCCGTTAGCAACATGATGATAATAATGACCGCGGCAATGGACGATGACTGCCCTTCAGGACCGGGTCCGGCAGACACAGAACAGTCAAGGTTTCCCCACGGATGCGAACTGTTCTGTAGAGTTCGGTCCATGCAGGCAGGTGGAGGATCATGGAGACGGTTGCCATGGAGACAGCTGTTATTCTGTTTGTCTTTCATTTCTCCTCTGACTGTCTTGGATCAAGGATTCAATTTTTTAAAAAATTTCATTCACATCATATGTGGTACATGAGGTGGAATGAAACTTTGTACATAGCGTCCCAGTTACATCCAAGAAAAATACAAATTGTAAAGAAAAACAGGAAGATCCAAGACATAACTAAGAAATACGCTAAACTAATTATACACTAAGCACTAACGGTAGAAAACAACGCGCCAAACAACAGCAGCATGAACATGAGTCTGTGTGAGCAGATGAGGACCAATGAACACAGCAACATGAAATAAATCAGCAGCATGAGATCAGCATCATGGACAGTCAGCAGCACATATCAACTACCAAGTGGCATTACAGTGATTTTTTTCTTCACAATACTTTTCCTGGTTAGAGATTCATGAGTCTAGCAGCCTCAGGGTAGAAGCTGTTCTTCAGCCTGGTGGTTCTACACTTAATGCTCCTCAACCTTCTGCCTGAGGGGAGCGGGGCAAAAAAGTGTGAGTGCTGGGTGAGTGGGGTCCTTCATGATGCAAGTGGCCTCTTCCTGCATCTGGAGGTGTAGATGTCTGTGATGGTGGGGAGACTGACTCCAACAGACTTCTGTGCAGCCTTCACCACTCTCTGTAAAGCTTTTCTTTCTGCAGCTGTGCAGCCTCCATGCCACACGTTGATGCTGGAGCACAGGATGCTCTCCACTGCACACCTGTAGAAGGAGGTGAGGACTGAGCTTCTCAGACCAGCTCGCCTCAGCCTCCTGAGGAAGTAGAGTCTCTGATGACCTTTCTTGATCAGGCTGGTGGTGTTGTTGCTCCAGCTGAGGTTATCATTCAAGTGCACAAGTACTTGTAGCTGGAGACCACTTCCACCTAGGGCTTTAACAGACTACTCGAGTAATCGACACATCGATTCCTAGGACATCTATCGAGTTTTTTTATTTCACGTCGAGTATTCATAGTGACGTCATCACGTCGCAGTTACAGAACAGAAAAGGAATCAACTTCCTGTTTGGAGCGTCAGTGACCTGCAACAGTGTATGCAACACCGCCACAGAATGTGGTGTAACACCGGGTTCAACTGACCGAACCAGAACCAGCTTCCTCTGACCTTGTTTCACAAACAAAAAGCAAAAAATATTCATCTCTAAACCTATAAAAAAAAAACTATAAACATATTAATATTTAAAACTAAACCTAATGTGCACCACCGCTGGCGGTGGTGCGGGGTAGTTGACCGCCCCACTATTTTTAAGTCTTGTTTTTGACGTGCCGCACGTTTCTTTCACTTTTTCAGCTTAATAATAATAACTAATAGTTTTGGTTTTCCTGTGACTTATTTGCTGTATATGATAAATGGTAGGAGCATAACATATGCTCCCTATGTTTTGATGGTCTTTTTTTTTTTTTGGTAAATAATAAATGACTTTTTTTTGCGTTTCTATTTATTTATTTATTTATTTGCATCTTAAGATCCTATGGCATCATCAACTACTCGAGTTCTACTCGAGCTTTATTATGTTAATGCCGAGTTTTAAAATTATGTACTCGTACAACCCCTACTTCCACCGCAGATGTGAGTTAAGATGTGAGTTAGTCTGAACTTCGGTGTGGAACAGTGAAGTACTGCTGTGTGAACAGTGCTAATTTAAAAAAAAAACATGTATTTGTGGAATAAATTAGGTTTATCAGAATGTTATTTTAATTTGGCTCCAATGTTATTGTTAGTACTTTTCTGTAAGAACTGCTAAGTCTGCTTTTGGTTTTCATCCTTATACTGATTATTTACACCGTGTCACAGGTTTGGGTCGACTTACCAATAACGCCAAAGATGCCCAGGATGTTAGGGGCAAAGATAACCAGCAGGTTGATGAAAGTGAGCAGAGTGACGGCAATAGCAATGTGGCGAGGCCAGTAGAAGGTTTTGTTGGGGAACATCATATGCTGGATTGCTCTCCTCACCTGAATAGAATAAAAAAGGCAGTTTTTGTATGTTTCATTGCATTTAATAAAATGGTAGGGACATTAAATGATGAACCAGTGCACTAACATTACGAGCTGAAACCTTACTTACAGGAAAGAGCACGATTGGTACTGTAAGTGTGACGGCAGTTAGCACAGCCACGCGCACACACAGAATTAAAGTGTCATACGGGTCGATACGGCTGTATGTGTGGAGCAGCTCTGCTTCCACTTCACCTGCAAGAGATAAAAACAGCACATCTGAGGACTGCAAACTTCCATAAATGATCAAATCATCGTGACATTAACATTTTAGAGTCCTCAGTTGGAGTAAATGTCTTTTTGAGTTATGCAACAAAGTGGCCACTAGAGGAAGGAAATGCACCGTGGATGAGATAGACTTGCAGTGTTGAGCTATTAAATTTGAATATAATTTTTATGCAGTCATGTTGGTATATTTCTCAAAAGAAAGTCAGAAATTCTTTAAAATGCTTTCTCGCCCTCCATCATTTATTGTCTTGTAACAGCAAACCCTCATTTCTATGAAGTTACAGCAAATGTGATGTGAAAATGTGGATTATTTTCTTATTACAGACATTCAATAGGACAAAACATCTAAAACTAGGTTTCAGTTGACTAGTCACACCCTTTAGGATTCTTAGGACTGTGTGATTCACACGATTATTTATATTTTTCTTCAATAATTCAGTGCGACTGGACCTTGAGCAGGTGAAACTTGCTTTCTGGTCACTAAAAAAGAAGCATGCTCTTTCCTAAAATAACTCAGTGGTGAATTCCACAAACCCAGAATTTTTTTTTCTAACAAGAAAAATAGTGGTACTTTGTTAAAAATACAACAAAAAAGAAGTACAGTGAGACAACAGCAAAGAAGAAGAGGAGTAGCACGTGGTGTCACCGATAAACAGAATCGTTAAAGCTTCAGTATGTAGCTTTTTTTATGAACATATTTCTTCACTCTGTCACTACCTCCTGACAGACTGATGTTAGCCAGGTAATCTCTGAAAAAAAATTAAAAAAAATATTGTCCCCTTGCTTCTCCAGGTGGTAAATAAGCATTTCTAAAAAGAAAAGGTGACCCGCCATTTTCCAGCCAATAAAAACAGAGTTTGTAACCAGCCAATAAAAACAGAGCTTGAATTTGAATCAGCCAATAAAAACAGAGCTTGAATTTGAAATTCAACAGACCACAAGGGGGCAGAGCCACATATGGCTCTGAGGGGGAGGGATCAGAATGCTTTGCCTGTTGAAAATATTTCTAAGTGCTGCAGTTCTACAGAAACTGCATACTGAACCTTTAAGACAAGCAGCCTACAATTCCACGGAACTGAACTCTAAAGAACCGGTTCTTTAAAAGAACCGGTTCTCGATTCCCATCCCTAGTGGTGTGTGAAAGAAATAAAGACAAGCTTCGATAAAAATCCAATAAAAATGCCTAAAAGTGACAACGTGTCAAAGAAGTTCTTCACAAAGACAGACAGGAAGTTGGGAAAGCAACAATCATGATCTACTACGACTTGAATTGCTCAGAAAACACACGTAGGAAAGAAATGACATGAAATCCACCCTTCATCATTAACTTCACTGATATTTTAAGGACTTTTATATCAACTCTTGTCTGGTTTTAGGTGCAGTGAAAATGTGTGCTCACAGATTTATTCACCAATAACTTGTGAATGCATTATAATTATATAAATACAGTTTATCCAGGTCTCTCTTGTAAATGAGTCCTTGTGGCTCAATTGGACTAACCTGTTTAAATAAAGGTTGAATGAACAGACTGTGAAAACATTACAGTCCTTTCATGATTCTTTTGTATAATCTATGGCTGAATGTGTAAAAGTTTTTCACGTTTAACTACGGTATCTGATTGGACAAACTGTGCATTTATTTTCCATTTAATAGCGTTCAAATGTTTTGAGTATTTTATTTAAAAAGCAAAACAAAGAACTCCCTTTGTGCATTATCACTAAGAATATTTCCTTCAAAATATTGACCATTCTATACACTATCAGAGTACAGTATACTGTTGTATTAACAATGTGTCTATTTGCGAAAATGAGACAATAACTTGCCGTTCTGATAGCACTGGTGTGATTGTAGATATTACAGAGATTTTCAGAATATTACAGGATTTTACATCCATTCTGTGGTGCCTTTTGAGCTCCTTTTAAGAAAGCGCCTTTCAGTTTTGTGAGAAATACGTCAAAACAAGTACCAAATTTTCTGCCGTACATGTCGCACTGCCCCATAATTCTCATCAGTTCAAATACTGTATGTCTAATAAAGTGGAAACATCCATAAATGCGTCGCTTCGCCGTATACGTTGAATCTATTATGTGTCAGCGGTGACGCATCAGCATGTTTGTTATGCATCACCACTGACAACCTAGAAACGTGGGCTGTGTTGTGCCAAAATCAATTGGCTGCCAAATGGTGGATGCGGGAGCGTGCACGGGAGGACTTTAACAAGAAATTAACAAGGTTAACACTTAAAAACAATTATTTGTTTGCTCATATAATTATAGCAAAGGTGTGTCTCAGTTTAACTTTTCCTTAATTAATGCACTTTGACGGTCAAATCAGCAGCATTTTCAAAGCTGATACACGTAAATAAGCGCTTGCACAGGAGGACTCGCATTTCTTCAAAATTTAACAAGATAACCACCTAAAAACAATTGTTTGTTTGTTTGCTCGAAATTATAGTAAAGTTGTGTCTCAGTTTAACTTTTCCTTAATAAATGCGCTTTGATGGTTAAATCAGCTGTATTTTAAAAGTATTTGCTGCCTCTATGTTCTGGGAGTACGGCCTGAGGGAGGAAACCAGGAAGGAGGAACGGTGCTTTTTTTTATTTAACAAGATAAGCACCTAAAACCATTATTTATTTGCTCGACATTATAGCAGTGTGTCTCAGTTGAACTTTTACTTAATAAATGCACGACAATGGTCAAAGTAGCTGCATTTTGCCAGGACGGCGCAGTGAAATGAAGCTGATTTGAAGGTTGCTCAAGACGAGCTGGATGAAGCCAGGTCTCTCTTGTAAATGAGTCCTCGAGACTCAATGGGATTAACCTGCCTAAATAAAGGTTGAATGAATGAAGGTGGCAGAATATGGCAATCCAATTGTGTCATTAATAGTCACTTTTACCTATTACATGCCATACAACTCAAGTGCCATCTAGTGGTTGAAAATGGTAATGTTCAATATTTTCAGTCAGAATGAATGGAAACGGTCATATCTCAGTCAAAAATTGGTTTATGGGGGAAATCCATAAATACGTTGCTTTGGCAGATAAGTCGCAGGGCATGTAAATTATGCAAAAAACTAAGACTTATAGGCTTAAAAATACGGTAAATGTTCACTGTGCTTCAATAAAAAACATCAGCAATAATCAGACAGACAGACGGACAGACGGACAGACGGACAGACGGACGGACGGACGGACGGACGGACAGACAGACAGACAGACAGACAGACAGACAGACAGACAGACAGACAGACAGACAGACAGACAGACAGACAGGCCTCACCATAGAAAGTTAGGTATCCAAAAAGAGCTGCCAGGAAGTACATGACGTACATGACTGTGATGGAGATGTTGGACACTTGTTGCATCTTTTTCTTGGTGGGACTGAAATCATAAAATGTTGCTTTGTGATGTCAAACACACACACACACACATACAAAGGACATCCACTATTTTGCCTATACAAAATGAACATATTTAAACTGAATTCTCCAAATTTCTTGCTACAAAGTAAATTGTGCCCAGATTTAAGAACAAATCCTGCATCAGTCTTGGAAAAATAAGCAGCAGTGGCTTAAAGCGGGATCATTCATGCTTCACCACACAAGCAGTGTTGAGACTTTTCAAAATAAAGTGGAAACAGTGCATGTGACTAGAACATGGCAAGCCGAGCACAAAGCACAGAGGGTTTTCTTCTTTTTTATATGCATACTGATCTACGCTAGTAAGAGTTTTCTATCATAAGAACATACTTGCGCAGCTCTGTGTAGATGGGGAGGACCTCAGGGTGGCACACAAAGGCGAACGCCAAGATGGGAATGGTGTAGGCCGTCTGCAAATGAACCCAACAGGTCACCATAGATACAGCAGCGCCATCCCAGACGTCTTACCCACCAACCTCACACTTTACTGCCCATTACTCCCTCTGACAAATCACAGAGAGCTAACTGTTTCCTGTGATTAACGTGGTGTTGGCAGAAAAGCAGCTTCAGACTACAGTATTTAAAAAATGCTTTGATTGTAAACTGCTCAGCAAAGGGGACTGGTCCTCTCAGCCTGAGTCCGAAAAAGCACAGAGAATGATACAAACTTAAAAAAAAGATCTTAACAATCAAGGGCCTGACTGAATATTTGCTGCTACTTTGGAAAACATTTAGCTTTGTTAAAATCTGCAATGTTTATGTGAATTCAGGGTGCGATAGTTCAGATCTATTGAAGGGAGGTTCTTTGGAAAAGGTTATGAACTATTAATATCTTACCTGTTGTAGATAGCTCTTTGATTGACCTCCAATGGACGAAATAAGAGTTTATTCTGACTGAACTGTTGAGACCACAGTGCTGTAAATGACTGAGACACGATTTAGTACAATTTCAATTTTTAAGTGTACAGGTAGTCCTCGGGTTACGACGGTCTCGAGTTACGACGTTTCGTGGTTACGACGCATCTCCCATTTACTATGAAAAGCCTTATTTCGAGTTACGCAGTTTTACGTCACAAATGTTGTGACGCGCGGCGGAGGAATACACTGCACTGCACTGTGAACGCGGTTTTACGTCATAAACGGAATGCGGAATACAGCAGATGGACCGGTTTTACGTCGTAAACGTAGCAGCGGAGGAATACACTGCACTGTACTGTGAACGCGGTTTTACGTCGTAAACGGAATGCGGAATACAGGTACAGTGGATGGACCGAGGAGAACGGCGTCAACAGCGTCCTGGTAGGCCATTAACTCTTTTTTCCCTTCATTATGGCTCCCAAACGTATGTGTTTTTTGATCATTATGTAGGG
>JBBPBX010002208.1:58873-83403 GCA_038048925.1 Garcialebias charrua | reverse complement strand
CCCAAACCCCGACACCCCCCACACCAGCCCCAATGCCCCACAAGGCCAGATCCCAGACCCCCCACCCTCACTATGTAACGGAGCCGCTCAAAGAATGCCAGAGAAATTGATCCAATGTGTCAGCAGATGCTGTTTCAAGACTAGTATGATCTAACAGAAGATTTTTATACTGACTAATGCTAAGATTATTTTTATTTGTCCAATTCAGGAGTATGGTTTTCTTTGCGATGCATAAGTTAGTGAATATCATGTGGGATATATTTTTTCTAGTGTAACATCTTCAAAGATAGCCAATAAACAAACAGATGGAGAGAGTGGGATATTACATTTCAAACATTTAGACAAGTCTTCACAGACCTGGACAAAACCAGAATGCGTGGATATACCGTAATCATCAGGTATATTTCCTGTGCACTGTGAACAGTTGTTAGATGATGTAAATCCCATCTTAAACATTCGCTGACCTGTATAATGTACTCTATAGAGAACTTTATACTGTATTAATTGTAAATTGGAGATTCTAGTCATTTTAAATATTTTTAAACATATTTGAGACCAGGTGTTTTGGTCAAAGTTGACTGATAAATCTGTCTCCCATTTTGCAACAGGAAGCGTTATGGAGTCATTGATTCTAGACAGTTTCTTGTATATTTTAGATAATAATTTGGGTGGTTTAAGATTAATGAACTCTGAGACACATATTGGTGTTTCTAACAATGTTTTATTAAGCTTAAATTTCTTTTTACAATAGACTTAATTTGTTGATATTCTAAGAAGTATTTATTGTCAATGTCATATTGTATTAATTCATTAAATGGAATAAAGTCTTCACCATTAAAAATGTGTTCCAGACGTTCAATTCTCTTACCTCTCCAACCTGAGAAATTTAACATATTATTTTCTTTCTGTATGTCAGGATTGTTCCAGATGGGTGTTTGTCTGCATGTGAGTAGTGAAGACTTTGTCATTTTCAGATACTCCCACCATGCTGTCAGAGATGAACTAATACCGATACTTTTAAAGATTCAGATTCAGATTCAGATTCAGTTTATTATCGCCATTGTCAATGAACAGGATTCACAGACTAGGAATTTGCTTCGGCATAACGGTGCATAAAATATAGAAACATAAAACATAAAAAACATAAACCATAAAACATCAATACAATCAATACAATATTCAGTGAACAAAACCTACTAAGAAACAGTGCAATTAGAGTGGTGCAATCAAAATACAGTGATACAGTGATTCCCAATCAAAATACAAAATACAGCGACCAAGGCAAGTTATGGGGTAACATGGTTATGAGTGTTCAAAAGTCTGACAGCAGAGGGGAAGAAACTGTTTTTATGGCGGGAGGTTCTGGTCCCAATTGACCGAAGCCTCCTGCCTGAGGGGAGTGGTTCGAACAGACCGTATGCAGGGTGAGAAGGGTCAGCTGTGATCCGACCTGCTCGCCTCACAGTCCTGGAGACGTACAGGTCATGGAGAGATGGGAGACTACAGCCGATTACCTTCTCAGCAGAGCGCACAATGCGCTGCAGTCTGTGTCTGTCCCTGACAGTGGCCCCGGCGTACCACACTGTGATGGACGCGCTGAGGATGGACTCGATGATGGCCGTGTAGAACTGCACCATCAGCTTGGCCGGCAGCTTGGCCTTCCTCAGCTGTCGCAGGAAGTACATCCTCTGCTGAGCCTTTTTGATGAGGGAGCTGATGGTTGGCTCCCACTTGAGGTCCTGGGTGATGGTGGTGCCGAGGAACCGGTAGCAGTCCCCAATGATGATGGGGGTGTTGTTAAAGGTGATGGGGGGCAGAGGGGCTCTGTCTTTCCTGAAGTCCACAATCATCTCCACTGTCTTCTGGGCGTTGAGCTCCAGGTTGTTGTTGCTGCACCAGGTCACCAGCCGGCCCACCTCTCTCCTGTACGCAGACTCATCATCATCCGAGATGAGCCCGATGAGGGTGGTGTCGTCCGCAAACTTAATAAGTTTTACGGAGTCATGGTTGGAGGTGCAGCAGTTGGTGTACAGGGAGAAGAGCAGAGGGGAAAGAACACAGCCTTGTGGTGAACCTGTGCTTATGGTCTGAGTGTCCGAGACAGCTTTCCCCAGCCGCACGCGCTGACTCCGGTCTGTCAGGAAGTCAGTGATCCACCTGCAGGTGGCGTCAGGTACACCGAGCAGAGAGAGCTTGTCTTGGAGCAGAGCAGGAAGGATGGTGTTGAATGCAGAGCTGAAGTCCACAAACAGGATCCTAGCATAGGTTCCTGGGGAGTCCAGATGCTGCAGGATGAAGTGGAGGGCCAGGTTTATGGCGTCATCTACAGACCTGTTAGCTCTGTAGGCGAACTGCAGAGGGTCCAGGAGGGGATTGCTGATAGACTTGAGGTGGGATAAAACCAGACGTTCAAAGGTTTTCATGACTACAGATGTGAGAGCCACAGGTCTGTAGTCGTTTAGTCCTGTGATGCGTGGCTTCTTGGGGACAGGGACGATGATGGAGGACTTGAAACAGGCTGGGACATGACATGACTCCAGGGAAGAGTTGAAGATTTCTGTAAATACAGGTGCTAACTCATTAGCACACTTCCTCAGGGTGGAAGGAGTCACATGATCAGGGCCTGCAGATTTGTGTGTGTTCAACCTTTTGAAAAGCCTGTTCACCTCCCCCTCTCTAGCTGTGAAAGCAGGGGGTGGGGGGATCTCCAAGGTGGTTAAACACTGAGTGGTGTGGGGGGTAGAGGAATGTGAGTCCTTTGTTTCGAAGCGTGAATAGAAGTTGTTGAGGTCATTAGCCAGTTTGATGTCATCTGTGGAGTGAGGCGATCTGGGCTTATAATTTGTGATCTCTTTCAAGCCCCTCCAAACTGTGGCAGAGTCATTTGCAGAGAATTGCTCCTCCAGGCGTTTGTTGTACCTGGATTTAGCCTTTGACACCTCCCTGCTAAATCCATACTTTGCAAGTCTGTAGCCCTCTTTATCTCCCTCCCTGAAAGCAGCCTCCTTCTGCTGACGGAGCCGTCTGAGTTTGGGTGTGAACCAGGGTTTATCATTATTGAAAATGACTCTGGTTCGTGATGGGATGATGCTGTCCTCACAGAAATGTATATATGACGTCACAGTGTCCGTGTACTCATCTAAACTCTCTGTGGAGTCCTTGAACATATCCCAATCCGTGGTTTCAAAACATGCACGCAGCTCCTCCTCCACTTCACTGCTCCACTTCTTGGATGTTCTCATTGCAGGTTTTGAAAGTTTCAGTCTTTGTTTATATGCGGGAATCAGATTGACCATCACGTGATCAGACAGCCCCAGGGCTGCGCGTGGGACTGCACGATAAGCTCCCCTCACTGTGGTGTAACAGTGATCCAGTGTGCTCCCCTCTCTGGTTGGGCATGTGACAGAAACTGTTTGTACTTTGGCAGTTCATTACTCATATTTCCTTTGTTAAAATCCCCAAGGACTATAACTAGGGAGTCAGGGAAAGACTGCTCCACGCTCGTTATCTGATCTGCAAGAGCTCTCTCAGCCTCACGCACATCAGCGCTCGGTGGGATGTAAACAGCAGCCAGGATGAATGAGGAAAACTCACGTGGAGAGTAGAACGGTTTGCAGTTAATGATCAGATATTCCAGGGAAGGAGAGCAATGCTCAGAGATCACTGTCACATCAGAACACCAGGCATCGTTTATGTAGAAGCAGACTCCTCCGCCTTTCGTTTTACCTGAGTGTGTACTAAGCATCTAAACATGATTGTATAAAACCTTTGTGATTACATGAAACACAGTTGTGAATGAGAACACTTGTAATATAGGTTTAATCATAATAACGTATATAACGATGATTTATCCTTCATCTCCCTCTCTCGGCCTATCAAAGATAGGCCGAAACTGCCTGCACAACTCCAGTCGGATCCCCTGAAGAGGACCCCCATCCCAACACCACTTCAAAACAAATCACCTAAACAAAAATCAAGGTAACGTAATTAAACCATCAAAATCAACTAAAACTAATCCAACCCCATCTGACTCCAAAACTAACCGCTAACTAAACACCAAATTAATCACACACCACAGCCCATAACAGCCTCCCAGCCAACATGCATAGTTGGGCCCCACATGGGGTTATTGTGGGCTAGTTGGGTAATGAGTGGGCATGGGATTTATCTGGGCTAACTGCATGAGACCCATATGGTTATCCCATAAAGGAACCCATTTTGTGAGCCCTGTTGGGCTAAATATATGGGTCCTATACAGGATTAATGTGGGCTAACTGGCAATGGGACAGAAATGGGCAATTTTATATGGGACCCATGTGGTTTTAGTATAATGGGCCCAGCATGGGAAGCCCATGTGGGCAGACTGTATTTATCCCAAGTGGTATCAATGTGGGCTCACCTTACATGGGTTCAACCTGGGCATGGATATATAGGGCCCATTACATTTTTATGTGGGCTAACTGGGAATGGGACATAAATGGGCATTATTATATGGGACCCATGTGGTTTTAGTATAATGGGCCCAGCATGGGAAGCCCATGTGGGCTAACTGTATTTATCCCAAGTGGTATCAATGTGGGCTCACCTTACATGGGTTCAACCTGGGCATGGATATATAGGGCCCACTACATTTTTATGTGGGCTAACTGGGAATGGGACAGAAATGGGCAATATTATATGGGGACCCATGTGGTTTCGGTATAATGGGCCCAGCATGGGAAGCCCATGTGGGCTACCTGTATTTACCCCAAGTGGTATAAGAGTGGGCCGACCTTACATGGGTTGAACCTGGGCATAGATATATAGGGCCCACTACATTTTTATGTGGGCTAACTGGGATTAGAACAGAAATGGGCAATATTATATGGGACCCATGTGGTTTTGGTATAATGGGCCCAGCATGGGAAGCCCATGTGGGCTAACTGTATTTATCCCAAGTGGTATCAATGTGGGCTCACCTTACATGGGTTCAACCTGGGCATGGATATATAGGGCCCACTACATTTTTATGTGGGCTAACTGGGATTGGAACAGAAATGGGCAATATTATATGGGACCCATGTGGTTTTGGTATAATGGGCCCAGCATGGGAAGCCCATGTGGGCTAACTGTATTTATCCCAAGTGGTATAAATGTGGGATCACCTTACATGGGTTCAACCTGGGCATGGATATATAGGGCCCACTACATTTTTATGTGGGCTAACTGGGAATGGGACAGAAATGGGCAATATTATATGGGACCCATGTGGTTTCGGTATAATGGGCCCAGCATGGGAAGCCCATGTGGGCTAACTGTATTTACCCCAAGTGGTATAAGAGTGGGCCGACCTTACATGGGTTGAACCTGGGCATAGATATATAGGCCCCAGTTTAATTTTATTTGGGCTAACTGGGAATGGGACAGATATGTGCATCAGTATATGGGACCCATGTGATTTTAGTATAATGTGCTCAGCATAGGAAGCCCATGTGGGCTAACTGTATTCATCCCAAGTGGTATAAATGTGGGATCACCTTACATGGGTTCAACCTGGGCATGGATATATAGGGCCCAGTACATTTTTATGTGGACTAACTGGGAATGGGACAGAAATGGTCATCATTATATGGGACCCATGTGGTTTTAGTATAATGGTCACAGTATGGGAAGCCCATGTGTGCTAACTATATTGACCCCAAGTGGGATAAGTGTCGTATAATAATAATAATGAATTCAATTTGTAATGCACTTTTCATTAATAAAAATCTCAAAGTGCTAGTGCTCGTATAACCTTACATGGGTTCAGCCTTGGCATGGATATACAGGCCCCAGTTCATTTTTATGTGGGCTAACTTGGAATGGGACAGAAATGGACATTATATGGGACCCATGTGGTTTTGGTATAATGGGCCTGGCATGGGAAGCCCATGTGGGCTAACTGTATTTACCCCAAGTGGGCTAAATGTGGGATGATCTTACATGGCTTCAACCTGGGCATATATATATAGGCCCCAGCTCATTTTTTATGTGGGCTAACTGGGAATGGGACAGACATGTGCATCAGTATATAGGACCCATGTGATTTTAGTATAATGTGCCCAGCATGGGAAGCCCATGTGGGCTAACTGTATTTATCCCAAGTGGTATAAATGTGGGATCAACAGATACAGATTTAAACTGTACATTGAATTTACATTTATAAATTCAATGTATATTTTAAATCTGTATCTGTTGATCAAAACCAACAAGAATTACAACTCATAGTGCCACAATCAAAAACTAAACTAAAAAACAGGAAGTGAACCGTGTTGATTTCCCATCATGCTTAGCGGTATATTAGTGTTCAATTATAGTTTAAATCTGTATCCGTTGATCAAAGCCAACAAGAATTACAACTCATAGTGCCACAATCAAAAACGGGGAGTGGACTATGTTGATTTCCCATAATGTTTAGCAGTATTTTAGTGTTCCGGGCTGCACCATGAGTCAGAAGGACATCTGTGTTATAGAACTGCCTCTTGTTAAAGATTGGGTATTATCTGTTGTGAGGCTCAGAGTGTTCTTTGAGTGTAACTCACACAATGTTAAGACAGAAGTCACAGAGTATGGTGCAATATACGTGCTCTCGGCAGGTTGGATCGGAAAATCCGACACATAAATTATGCTGGTAAGAACACACATGGGTCTGTAATGAGCCTCATGTAAATTAACCATCTGGGAACCACTGAAAGCCCAGACAGTGCCCATTATAGTCTATCCGGGCAAACCCACGTGGGGCCACCATGGAAACTGTGGACAAACCCACTTATAACCCATATTTTTAGCCCAGTTGGGACCCAGTTTAGTCTCAGGTAGATATTCTTCAAGGCACACACATGGGTTTTACATGGGTCTCATTTAAGTTAAACATCTGGGTCCCACTGAAAGCCCAGTCAGGGCCCATTAAAATCTATCTGGGCCAACCCATGTGGGGCCACCATGGAAACCGTGGACAAACCCACTTATTACCCATATTTTTAGCCCAGTTGGGACCCAGTTTAGTCCCAGGTAGATATTCTTCAAGGTACACACATGGGTTTTACATGGGTCTCATTTAAGTTAAACATATGGGTCCCACTGAAAACCCAGTCAGGGCCCATTAAAATCTATCTGGGCCAACCCATGTGGGGCCACCATGGAAACCGTGGACAAAACCTTTTGGGGCCCATGTTTTTTGCACATATGTATACCATATGGGGCCCACCTGTGCATGCTGGCTGGGCTAAGCTATGAAATCATAAAAGGATACATGCAATCACCACCTTAACTCCATCGTCCCCCCTTGGACTGCTCTGCCTGACCCCTCATCAACTCCACAGGTATCTGGACTCGGCCAAATACATGTAATCCCTCTCATCCGGCAGAGAACTGCGTCTGGCCCCTCTCTGACTCCAAAATCAACCATCCAGATTCACATCCAAACACACCATTCACATGTCAAACTAACCCCGAACTGACCCCATTATTAATCATCAAAACACACCCAAAAACAACAAAATCATCTGAGAATTAACGTCATTAGGACAAACGCAACACCTCTCCAAACACCTCCTCGCCACTATAGGTATCTGTTCTCTGCCAAATACAGGTGAGTTTGTGCAGCAGGCGATGGCCTGCACCCCGCCTGCACCAGGGGAAACGCCGTCCCAAAATCCTCCACCTCCCTGGAAGCAATCATCTTCGAGATCTTTGCCCGTGCACAAGGTGTCACACACCCCATAAATAGGCAGAACAGAACCAGAATCGCTAGTGGCAAGGCCAAGAGCTTGACCAACACCTGAGGCCATGACCCTCTCGTGAACCAAGACAGTGCATGCCACAGCCCTGTATGCGCCTCCTCCGTCTGATGCTTCTGAAGCTCTCTCAGATGGCGCAGGGCCGCTGTCACCCTGACCTGTGGATCTGAAACAGACGCATCAGGTATAAAGGTACAGCAGGTGCTCTTATCAATCATCTCACACACTCCATTAACAGATGCCTTAAACAAATCCAACAGCAATCTATGATGTAAAGACACTACATGTAGGGGCTACAACTCTGCAGAGGTGGTCCCTAACGCCTGTACCGACTCATAAATGAACATCCCAAATTGGTAATCTAAAGCTTCCACGCGTAACAGGTGATCTCCGACCTTTGATCCCGGGAAGAAGCCACGCTTCCATTCCACTGGGACCTCTGAACCCCAAGAAGACTCGAGCTGACTGACGTCAGAAGTCTGCGACCGTCTCACATAGTGAGAACCGTTACTCAAAGACATCAGGTACGACCCCTCTGTAACCGCAACAGGTGCACAGCACCCAGTCCAGTTCGCTGGCAAGGTCACGAGTACCTGATGTCCACACAGCCAAGCCAAGGCCTCAACCGGATACGTACCATTGCTGCCAGGCACACCCATGAACTCCCTTCCTGGATGGTACACCGCTCAGCAACTCTCCACAGGGAGTGACCCCACTACCACCTGATAAGAGACCTGATGATGGATGCGGTGTACACAGACAGGAAACTGTCCACTGGATGACCAATCTACAAATTGAGCTAACACCATCGGATGTGATAATGTACTCAATTTGCACCACTTAGGCTGACATTGCAGGTGCTCCATGTAGAATCCTCTGGAGCTAATCTGCAGAACACAAAATGACAACATCCGGTCAAGAGGTTTAATATGCAATGGCAGCTGTGATTCAGCAACAGGAAGTAGGGTACAGATATAAGACTCAGACCTGTGGTGCCCCTTGGCCAAGAACCGCGCATATCTGTACCAAGAATTCCTCTGAAAATTTTCAGACAAATTCAACGATAGATGCTCAGCATCCTGTACCTGGGTCCACGCCCCCTGCATGGGGACATCTCTCTTGTCCCTCTGATGAGGTACGGGACGACAGCTCGGATGACCTGGTATCACACAGAAATACTCCAACAACAGAATGATGGAAACGATAATCAATGACCCCACACCTCCAGCCACCATTAGCCTCTTCTGCCCCTCCGCCATGCTTGACCTAGTTCGAAATCCTCTACAGTGTCAAACCTTGAACCCTAAAACGCGATGAAACACAACAGAAACACAAATTACCCCCTTCTCAGTTAAATCTGCAGAACCTGAAAAGGTAAATACACATGAAAAAATCAGTGTTGAAAGACCAACCACCAAACGCATGCACAGTTAACAAAATCTTCTTTTTCTCCTTTCTTTTTTATTTACACAGGAAATCACTGGAACCGCACCTGTAAGAAATACATCCTCAAAATGAATAAATCACTCTCCCATCGAATTTTAAAGCAGAACTAAGGAATGGGTCAAAAACCCCTAATATTTTATGATTTTAACACTGAAATTGAAAAATGTAACTCCACACCCTTGAAAGTTAGACCTGGCAGTGAATGAAAGTATGTGTTGTTCTGTTGACCTTTAATTTTAGGAAAGAAGTAAGATTAATTGATAAGAGTTAAAAGTTAAAATGTAGCAGGGAATAGTTGACAACTAAACCAACTCTGAGATAAGAAATAGTAATAAAATGTAACACTAATTTAATATTAAAGGTGAAATCTAATCTCTAATCTTAAATGTGTGATCTTTAAAATGTGAGATTTAAAATTTAAAGTATGAAATATTGATGATTTTAAGAATGCAAAACTAGAAACACCTGTAAAATTTAAAACACTGTGTCAGTCTTTCTGATTCGATTTAACACTCTGCTTTCTGTTCTCTTCAGATCTTTGTTGAAAGCTGCATTCTTCAGAGGTCACGAGGGCGTTGACTCGCCACCACCCTTTTCCTTGGGCTGCAGATTGCTGAAGATTAAGCCAGGTGGGCTGTGTTCAATACCCCGTTCCCCTGGCGAGCAAAACCTGCCCCTAACCCAAGAGAATGGTTGACCCCCTCTTTTCTGCTCCTCTTGACGTGGCCTGCCTTTTTAAGCTGCAATCATGCAACTGGCTCTTCCCTCTCAAGGCAATAAGGCAGACAGGCCGGGGACCAGGGGGAACTGTTTCCCTATCGTTCTGGTCCGCTCTTAAAGCAAGCACAAAGATACCTATCAGGATGACAGGCGTTTTCAGGATGCTTCCCCACTTGAACCAGAACACCTCACGAACAGATGACTTCCATGGAAGAGGAAGTGAAACGATGAAACGACAGAAGCTCACACCTTCCTCGAACCCGTTCTCAAGGATGAAGATGCAGGACAGCCCACCGCTCGTGTGGACGACTCGCTCCAGTTGGAAAGCCGGAGCTCTCAGCTGTGCCGCTCCTTCAGAGCTGCCTCAACCTGATGTGATGACCTTTGAGACCCCTTTTCCGGACCCCTCTCTGGCTGTGCCTGTCAAGTGTTCTATGATTTCATGGCTTCCCACACTTGAAAAGGAGGACTTAGGAGACTTCAGGATTTCACTCACAACCTTTTATTTTCACCAGTGAATGTGATTCAGTTGAGGTGACGAGGTGACGAGGTGAAAAACCTACAAACACATACAATATAAATACAAATACATACAATAAGACATTTAATTTAAGTTACTAATTTATCTTAATGACATTTGATTTAATTTGATTTAAGTTAATATATATCTACATTTATACATATATCTACATTTATACATATATCTTATCTTCCTAATCTTCCTAATCTTATATACACATTTATACATTTCTTTCACAATTTTAACCATAAATTAGAGCATTAAATCATTTGAATCTGGAGGACTAAAGCAAGCAGGACTAAAATAACTTCTGCAGTCCTTCTTTTCTTTTCTTTTCTAAACACAAACACAAAAGTTAAATTTCATCTCATTTAAGTCCTTATGGCAGCTTAAATGGCTTACCGGTAGTCCTTGTTTAATCTAAGTCCTTTCCCATGGAATGCTGTTTTGCAGATTGTTTTTTGCCTTTCTTAGCTCTGTTGCAAAACCAGCAAAATGGGTTGGTTCTTCCTTATATTACCTGAGTTGAGGGTGGTGCTGATTAGACCAGATCACTTTCACCTGCTGAGAAGTGCTGCAGAGCAGTACACTAGTGTGTGTTCATGCACACACAAATGTGTTCATGCACCAACATCTGAAACCATGAGCAGCTCAGCGCAACAGTGCCTCTCCCTCACTGGCGCAGAGCTCGTGATGTGCGCTTCCACAGCTCAGCTGTGCGCACCCCCTTTGGCTCAGGCCACTCTCTTTTAGAGGCCCTGAGAAGCACCCCGGGTGTCAGTGGACCTTCCGGCCTCGTTCAGGCTTTGCACTCTCAGGTGTAACGGATCCAAAGATCTGTAGATGGAAGCTGGACAAACAACTATTAGTCTCTCAAAATACATTATATGCGACATTACAACAACCCTTATCCCCTATTTACAGATGTCCTCAGCCCTAATGGCCATTTTGTAAAGCCCCAAATCAATTAATTTTAGTCTGTGCACAGATTACAGCCAATTTTTCAAAAGTGTCCTAACATGTTTGAGGCCTAAAGTATTTCCAACATTCACTAGATCTGCATTAATAAAATGTGTACCATTGTCTGATCTGATTTTTACAGGAAACCCTGACATGGAATGTAACACTTGATTAAAAAATTTTAGGACCGGTTTGTTGTCTTCTCTTCTAATTTTTTTTATTTTTTTTATGCCCCTGGTCAGCCGGTGAGTGCGGCATGCCAACCATAAATTTCTGAACCCTTTTACCGGTTCGAGCATGTCTGTACAACCAATTATTATCTCATGACCCGGTGTCATCACGGTCGAAAATTTTCCTTGTTCGCGCGACCTCCTCGTCTGTTGAGCCTCACGCAATGAACGCACGGCGCAATGTTCTGATCAGAGAATTTAAATGTGTGTGTGCCACCAGCTGAAATTCTCTTCATCTGGTGTGCCCCACACGCGCGAGTCCTGCTGTTCCTCCAAAATCCTCTTCTCTTCCATCTTCTGGATGAATTCCCAATCCATCCTGCCCCACTTCAGCTCCATGGTCCCGTTCTCCGTGTCTCTCTTCAGGAGCCGCCACTGTCTTCTGGTGTTATGACCACATTTTAGTTCCAATTGATGTATCCTGATGTTGTTTTTTGCTTCCAAATCAGCCAAACAGTTACATTCTTGATGTTTATTTATTGTCTGTGTGTTGGTTTTGTTAAGGCTGTGATACCATATCGCACGTCTGCTTCCTTTGTGTCCCTTTGCTGTCCAAAAACCCTCTCTTGTCCACTGAACGAGCTTAGTTTGTACTGCACCCAAAGTCCACACAAAGCCCTGCCTCTGCCCTCTGCGCTGACTGTGTTCCTCTTGCCGCTTCAGACCTACCAGCGTGTCAAAACACTGATCTGTCTGAAGCCCATTGCCAAACCAGCACTATCACTGCTCCGCTTTTCTGCCCACGGAAACCACTTTCCGCACCGACCACCACGTGCGCCTTCTGTATTTTTCATCCTGCAAATTTGTTCTCGCCTTGTCCTCAACTTGTGCTCTCCTCATCTCTGAAAGCTTGTTCCTACTTAATTGATCTTATCTGCACTGATTAACGATCCAATTTATGCGGCTTAGCTATAATCCTGAATTTCAACTCATCCGTTGTACCCCACCAGACTCCCAGAAACGTATTACCTCGAGGAGAACTGCCATTATTTATCTTGCTTTTAAAGCCTAATACGAATAATTGTGGTGACACCAATTTCCCTGTGAAAATATTCAGAAATCTCCTTTGGCTTTAGGCCTCAGGATGAGAGCCTTATTATTTTGTTTAAGAGCCTTCTGGAATGGGGAGAAGTAGGCAAACAGAGCTCACAAATCAGTATTAACCTAATAATTATGTGACCTGCGGGGACATGACCTATGTGTTATCATTAAACAATGCACTTTACGTTTGGATCCTGAGACTGAGGCCCCAGTGCGACCCAACCGATTCAAATGGTAGGCCGACGCCTTCACGGGTTGCTGGAATGGGTGACTCCTGACAGCTGTTCTCATGCTCTGGTCGTGTGAGCTTGTCCATTGTTCAGTTTATGTCAGCTTCAGCGAACCGCCACCTAGTTCTGGTAGCTGTTTCCTGCAGGGTGCCCCAAGTCCTGACTTCACTTGATTTCACGTTGTGTTTGCTGACGTTGCTTGGACAGTTCTTTTGTTCAGGTCTCTGCCTTGAAAATATGGCTGAGGAAGTTCATGGACATTCTGATGTTTGAATGACAGTTCTTTGGTTTTCTCCCTTTAACTGTCTTTGTGTTATTTCCATTCTTGAGTGAGAGGTCTCTCACACTGACTGGCAGCTGTCGCTCTCAGAGTCAAAATGAACCATGTAGACGTCAACTTTATGCATTCAAATTCAATTGACCCACAACTGCTACCCCAATCTCCTGATCCTGACACCAAACGCAAGAGTATCCTGCATTTTGGTTGAATCCTAGCTCATGGCAAATTACAATTATGTGTTCTGTAAGAAAGAGGTCTGTCTGTCTCATGCTCCCCCTCCACGCACTGTGTGCTGTCAGGCTGTAGAATGAAAAAGAAATACGAATAATTGTCTAAATAATAACGCCAATATATTACTAGACCAAAATTCAAAAGTGAAATCTTTCGGCATTTGTCTCCCAGAACACATCTCGTTGGATCTGGTCTGCACAACGGTTTTTTTCCTCTAATTTAAAGTCAAAAACAAAAATTTACAAAAAAGTTCTTACATCAAATTGAAAGTTAATTTAACCTCGACCCAAGACTGTCTCACATCTCTCTAGAACTCTCGTGTTCGTCTAATTGATGCTCTTAAAATTCCCAAAGTAAGCTTTTTTGCTCTGTGGCTGATTTCTAGATAATGTTTCACCTCACCTTCCTGATCGTCTCTCTGACACTTCCACAACCCCTCAGTGGCCCCCTCTTTCTTGGGCCCGATCCTACATTCTCTATCTCCTGCCTCCTGTCTTCTTCTCAACTTCCTTGTGCACCTTTCTGTCTCAACTTCCTGTTTGCTCTCTCTCCTGCATCAACTTTCTCTTCACTTTCTTGATCACCTCATCTCCCTCTGTCTTCACCTTCCTCCACTTCTCTTCCACTATGAATCTTTTCATATTCCTCCACATTTCTGGCTGCTCCTCTGTCGCCTCACAGTACTCTCTGACACTTCACTTCTGTCCTTCTACTCAACGTCCCCACATCTTCTGTCTGACCGACTTACTGTTTCCTTTCTCTGTTTCCCAACTTTTTTTTACTGTCTTCTGACACAACTTTCTCACTCTCCTCAGTCTCTGCAACTTGCTTCAACTTCCTGTAGGTGGCGATGTTTGACTGCTCTTTTCCCTGCCACCTGCTGCTCTGAATTTTCCTTTAAATTGAAGTGTTCTCTGTGTCCTAACTCCTGTACGCTTGCCGAAATTAAAAACAATTCTTCATGAATTTCAATGTGTTTTAGCTGTTTATCATATTTCTTAATTAACTGTTGATAGTCCACAAATGTTGTACAATGAGCCAGTTCTGTTCCAATGTCATCGAGCTTTTGTTTGTTTTGTTTAAATCTGATTAGGACTAAATGAGCTAAATTTTCTGATGACCCCCCTGCTTCCTCAACAATTTTTGTTGCTAGTCTCTTCAAATTGTTACACCTCTCTGTGTTTACGGTTTGTAAAAATCTGATTTCCGCTTGGATTGTAAACAATATTTCACTAATGTTTTCTTGTCCCTGCATTTGTTTACCTTGCATGTGTGCCATAATTGCCTTCACACAACCTCATTCACCCAAAATGTTTATTCCCCAGTCGTTTCTCCCATGCACTGAGTTCTCTTGTGTAACACAGTAAAAAAGTCTGAAAAAAAAGTCTGAGGTGCACCCTCTGTGTTCAGGCTTTTATTTCTATGTTAAACAACAGCTCCCTCTGTCGGACAAACTTATGGCAGCACCACACACCAGTCACATGAAGAATACCTTAAACACACACCTCTGATTCCACACAAACATTTAACAAACAATTAAAAATTCCTAATTTGAAACTACTTGAGATCTCTTTTCCCTAAAATGACGATTCACATTAAAAAACTTAAAGAAATGCGACGCAAAGTATTTTAAAACGAATTAATCACAAGACCAAATCATGCACCCTCTCTGGGGGTGCTTTTCTCTTTTTTCTTTCTCCAGACCTCTGCGGTCACATCCCCCAGTGCGATTCCACTACGCTAGTTTGCAAGTCTAGCGTAAGGCACTCTGGGAGATGTAGTTTTCACCTCACGCGTGACTTCCGGCGACCCCTCCACGCCGCCGAGCATCGGACGTAACGACCTCCAAAACAAGCTGCGGCTGTCCAACTACTCACGATCGGCCGTGAAACAAGTTGGACGGCCTCACCAGCTACTCAAAGGATCGAACGCACCGGAAACGTTTTTTCTAAACAAGACAGTGAAACAAGTCTTTGTGACTCCCGCTACACGCGGCGAACGGATCCGCCCCTCGTGAAACAAGCGGCCACAAACGGCTACTCACGGCCTGAACAGAAAACTTTTACCCCTCAAAAGTAAGTAATTAGAACCTCAACGTTCAATCGCCCCGTGATTAATTTAATCAGACGTGTGCGCGCCCCACCCGCGCTCCTCGGCCGCACTCGGGCGGGGAGGGGCCGTGGCCCACTGGTCCCGACCGAACCGAACCGACCCCTTGTTTGCTTAAACTGAAACCAGCGTCTGTGAACCACTTCTAACCAACCAAATTATTTATTTTATCTTAACAAGAGTCCTTTATCGCGAGAGACTCTCGTGTACCTCAGTGCAGTAAATTTGGATATTAGGCCAAATTGTTGTTTTGAATAATTCACGGTTTCAACTTACCTTTCTGTTGTTTTTGGGCCCACTGCACTCTTAGTCCACAAAGTTCTGCTCGGCTATTTCAACAGGCCACCTGGTTCATCACGTCGGGGTCACCAGAACTGAAGGGATCAGTTTGGGTGTTCAAATGAGCCAGGCGTCTCTTGAAGAAAATGTGATTTATTGGAAAAGATACAGGTTAACAGAATAAGCAGACATTATTCAGATCAGTGTGCACACGATCGGAGATTCATTGAAAACAGACCTGTCCGCTCGAAGTCGTCTCAAGGAATGCCTATCACCCTCTCTTGTGGTATGTGATATCATAAAATGTTTTGGGCTTCTCCTGTTGTCTCATTGGCCAGCCTCCTGATAACGATGGTTGCCAAAGCAACTGAGATTTATGGCAGGCCCAAGGTGGCAGGCCCAAGGTCTTCTGCTTGTGACCTGCATTAGATTTGTGTGTGCTTCTTTGTTTAAGTATAAGAGTCTAAGAAGAGTTTAGATTCAAACGGGTTTTACATTTATATTTATCCTGTGAACATTCTGTGTCCTAAACTAAGTGTATTGCATAAACTAAGTGTATTTCTGATGTGTGTGGTATAATAAAGATGTTTCTGTTCTTAGGTCTGCATGCGTGCCCTTCCCCCCTGGAATGTGTTAGAGTTTGGCCTCAAAGAGCTGCTTGAAGCTGCAAGTCTGTCTTCCTGCACTCCGGTAAGATTACTATGTGCACACGTGTACTAAGCATCTAAACATGATTGTATAAAACCTTTGTGATTACATGAAACACAGTTGTGAATGAGAACACTTGTAATATAGGTTTAATCATAATAACCAGTGGTGGCCCTCCGACCGCTAGGTAGCGCTATTGCGCTAATCCGCTTGTAGCGTAGCTAAATAATCTGTTAGCTTTACAGCGGATTGACTAAGTTTTATAATTCATAAGCGGATTTATGCTATTTTTATTTAAAATGCAGTACCGCTAATAACTATTTATCTATCAGTAAAAATGAAATAACGTATTTACGAGCAGCGCCGGATGTGGTCCGTCACAAAAAAGCGTCCCCCTCAGTCTCTTGGTGTGTGCTCTCTCTATAGCAGTTAGCAGCCAGTGTGTTACTCTGGAGCCTTATTGCTTGTTTTCGAAGAGTCAGACGAAGACTTTTTAACATGGAGGGTGAACTTATGGATGTTTCTCAGGGCCTACGCGACGCGTCTGGATTTAAAAATAGAATTTCGCCACATTAGCACTCTTCAAAATGGCGTCCGCGACGGCCAAAGAAGCCAGGATTTTACAACAAAACACGGTAAAACAATTATTTCTTTGCTGAGAAAAAATATATTTCATAGCTGACGTTATAGCACAAGTTTTTCTGAGCTTGAGAGTTTCACGAAATGGTCAAATCTGCTGGATTTAAAAAAGTAGTTCACCATTAGGACTCTTCAAAATGGCGTCCGCAGGGCAGCAAACTTACATACTCAGGGAATCACAAGGAACTCAGGAGACAGAGGCAACAGGAGACAATGCCAGGACAATGATAAACACAGAGATACAGACTTATTTTTGATTTGATTTGATGTTCATTCATTCATTTTAAAAGAACAATACAAAACAGTTTCATCAGATACAAGGATGAATAGACTTTTAGCTGAATGGATGGATGGATAGACAGTTAGCTGGATGGATGATCTTTAACAAGTTCTAAAATCATTAAAATTTAACCTCAGCTTGTGCCTCTGACCCAACAGAACCTCCTTCAGCAGCAGAACCCTCTGTGGTTCTCTGCAGGACTTCATCAGTCTCTCTCCTGGTTCTGGAGGAGTTCTGACCCACTCTTCTTTCCATTGTTGCTTCAGTTCTTTGAGGTTTCTGCTCAGCTCTCTGAAGGTCCCACCTTCAGGTTCAGGTTCTGGACTCTGACTGGGCCGTTGATTTGATTTGATTTGATGTTTATTCATTCATTTTAAAAGAACAATACAAAACAGTTTCATCAGATACAAGAATACAAGTAGGATAAAATGAAAGGAGCAGAAAGAAGATGAAATCTTATTATATCTGCCCCTTATTTATTTCACAGTTTGTTCAACCAATGATAACCTTCAAACTACATCACAAAATGAATAACTCTACTTAATTTTTCTAACTGTAATACACAAACACACTAAGCTTCATCATATATAGTTTTTGAGCAAGTCCTTTTCGACCTTTTTCTTAAATGTATACATTGGGCAGCACGTTGGCACAACTGGTAGAGCTGCTGCCTCTCAGCGAGAAGGTTGCCGGTTCAAATCCCGGTCCGGGGCCTTTCTGGGTGGAGTTTGCATGTTCTCCCCGTGCATGCGTGGGTTTCCTCCGGGTACTCCGGTTTCCTCCCACAGACCAAAAAACATGCTTGTTAGGCTGATTGGTGACTCTAAATTGACCCTAGGTGTGAGTGTGAGAGTGGATGGTTGTTTGGTGTGAGTGAGACAGGTCCCTCTTGTAAATGAGTCCCCGTGACTCAACGAGGCTAGCCTGTATAAATAAAGGTTGAATGAATGAATGAATTGATTTTGCATTTTTAACATCACTCTCCAGAACATTCCACAATCCAACTCCCTGAATTGAGGTAGACCGTCCCTTTAAGCTGGTTCTGAATTGTGGTTTGATGAATATCTGTCCCTTTAAGATTGTAATAACTTTGTCTAAATTTCTTTGGATATTTAAAGGTAATGTGTTATTATGAGCCCTATACATAACTGATAAAATACTATATTCTACCAATTCCTGGAATTTCAATAAATTTAGCTGAAGAAACAAGGTGTTTGATGGGTGACTGAAATGTTTTCTGGTGATTACTCTTACAGCTCTCTTTTGTAAAATAAAAACAGGCTTTGTAATTGTTTTGCACGCTTTTCCCCAAACCTCAATACAATAGATTAAATGTGGAACAATGATTGTGTTATACAACATATACAGAGCTTTATCAATTAAAGGGGACCACAGATTCAAAATTCACTTTTTAATGTTTTTTTTACTAAACTTTGGGTATTTACTTCATAAAAAAACAGTCCTAAGGCCAAAAAAATGCACCCAGTGGTTTATTTACTCTAAGTAGATTTATTTATTTTTGATAAATACACCTGGATTCACACTTCCTGCGGTTATTGACGTCACAACCCGCAGCCAATCACCTCAAACCTGAGTCCAGCCCCTCACCTAGCAACCCCTGGTTAGGCTCAACCCACTTCTGTATTAAACACATGACTGTTGTTTTTCATGATTTCATCTCATCTTTTGTTTATATGTTCTTAATTTCATGTGTACAGCACTTTGTTGCAGCTGTGTTTTTTTTAAATGGCTTTATAAATAAAGTATAATTGTTATTTTTATGTTTTAGTTCAATTTTTAGTGTATTTGCGATCGCTCCCAACGCGCAGCCGGCAAAAATTAAACGAGCGGACTCCCGGCATAGGGACCGGCGGCAACGGGACACTGCTTCTGGCGGATGGAGCGGAGCTTCAATTGTACAGCCTCGTTGCAGCGTCCCAGCAGCCTCACAGCAGCGAGGACCTTCTCCTTATGGATTAATTTACGGGAGACACTTGGTGAACTTTGTGTTGTCTTGACTGGAACAGCGATAACTCCCAAAATCGCCGCGTGCAACGAGCGGAGCTGGCAAATACCGGAAGAGGAACAAGCTAACATTAGCATCGGATTCGGGAGGTCTAATGCTAAAAGGAGCAGCACATTGCGGCGCGCTCAGACGGGTTTCGGTAAGTTATCTTAAGTTAACACTAACAGTAAGTCAAATGAGTAATAAAAAAAGAGCTAATTTTAAAACAACAACACATTACAGATACTGGCTGTTACAGAGGGCGTAAACAGATCTTTGAAGGGCGTGGACTTCAGAACTTCTATCAGAACCGGTCGTTCAAAACGAAAGTTAAAAATTGCAGAATTAAAAAGGGTATAATTGATTATCTAATAATTATTTTGTGCATTAAATTGAAGGAATAGGGTCTGGATATCACACAGAAATACCATAAAAATTTAAAAAACACATCTGAGGTCCCCTTTAAAAAATCCCTGACTTTTTATACAGGTACATGAACACACAGCATGACAATCACAAACACTTGGACAACAAAATGGAGGAGATAAGCAAGACAATTAACAGAGAGACCAGGGAGTGTAGGGATGGGGACCCATCACCTGAGAGCAACATGCTTACAACTGTTATCTTGAAGTTCTAGGGTGTAGAGAGCCACAGAAACGGTTATGGTAGGCCGGATTTGGCCCACGGGCCTTGAGTTTGACACATGCGATCTAGTGGTACTAAAAGTAACAAAAGAAGAAGAAAAAAAACAGCCAAATATGTCAGCAGTTTAGCTAACAGACTTTGGAATGGGTACATTTTGTCCTTGTGAAACCTGTTGAAGAGAACCAAACTAAATACTCTGAAACTCAAACAACTTACTGTATAACAGTTCATGCACCGCTAGTTGGCAGTGTAGTGCAAATATTGCATAACTTGCTGCTACCAATTGTTGAATTTAATTAGCGGATTAGAATTAGCTTCCCCTAATTTTCATAAGACATTAGTGCTTTTGAAATTGCGGACCTAAATAAATTAATTAGTGCTTTAGAAATAGCGGAACTAATTTTTGGATTAGCGTTGCCCACCACTGATAATAACGTATATAACGGTGATTTATCCTTCACAAGACATTTTGAACAATTCCATGCTCCCAACTTTGTGGAAACAGTTTGGAGCTGGCCCCTTCTTCCAACATGACTGTGCACCTGTGCACAAAGCAAGGTCTATAAAGACATGGGTGGCAGTGTCTGCTGTGGATGAACTTGACTGGCCTGCAAAGAGTCCTGACCTCAACCCAATAGAACACCTTTGGGATGAATAAGAGCGGAGACTGAGAGCCAGGCCTTCTCGTCCCAACATCAGTATGTGACCTCACAAATGTGCTTCTGGAAGAATGGTCAAAAATCCCCATAAACACACTCCTAAACCTTGTGGACAGTCTTCCCAGAACTTAGAGTTGAAGCTGTTACAAAGGGGAAGCTGTTACAAAGGGTGGACCAACGTCATATTGAACCCTATGGATTAGGAATGGGATGTCACTTAAGCTCATTTGTGAATCAAGGCACGTGAGCAAATACTTTTGGCATTAAACCCTGATGCATGCTCAATAATCCAGGTAGACAAATCTAAAAAAGCTAAGTCTGGTCCTCTGGACATTCAAAAAACAAAACAAAGCAAAAAAAAAAAACTGTAGAAACGTTTCGTCTTTCGTCCGAAAGACTTCCTCAGTCTGAGCTGCTGTATTCAGCTCAGTCTTATAAATAGCACCCTCTCACAGTGGATCAACCAGTTGGCTGATGACAGCTGAAACCAGCTGCTCACATGATCAAGGAGGACCATCAGCCTAACGATGGATCGTTAGCACCCTGATGGTTGTTTGCTATTCACAGAGGGCTGAGTGATACTAGCAATAACAGCATTGTAAGAGGAGGACAGTTGAACATGGAGGCCTCCACCTCTGTTTAATGATGGACGGTTTCTTTTCACAAAGATGGCCTCCTTTACTCCTCTCTTAAGGTATTGTGACATGATGTTGGAAATTTGCATATTTGTCACAACATATATATCTTATATCATTCAGCTCTGTTTGTTTTTGCAAAATAAATTATAAATATATTAAAATTTCATTCCAAGTTATGTTAGTTTTTTCTCTGGGACACGCCCCTAAAAATCCGCGCATTTCCACAAAACGTCATGTGACGTGACAACGGGAAGGCACGCTCCAACGCGCATTTAAATAATAATGGCGGAGCATGTCTGATTGCGTTTAAGATCTATCATTTTAAAAGAGTAAATCATCCAAAACTCTCATTAATAAACCCTCCCTGAATAAATAAACTTCCTGATGTTACTTGATCGTGCAGACATAATTTAAAAATACATAAATAGCAATGTGGCCTGTATCTCGGCTAGTGTGTTAGCAGCTATCTCGGCTTAGTCCCGGTCGCGTCTGAGATCTATCATTTTAAGACAGTAAATCATCCAAAACTCTCATTAATAAACCCTCCCCGAATAAAAAGAAATTACAGATGTTACCTGATCGCGCAGACATAATTTAAAAATACATAAATAGCAAAGTGTTTGCTCCGGTATCTCGGCTAATGTTTGTTAGCAGCTATCTCGGCTTAGTCCCGGTCGCGTCTGAAATCTATCATTTTAAGACAGTAAATCATCCAAAACTCTCATTAATAAACCCTCCCCGAATAAAAAGAAATTACAGATGTTACCTGATCGCGCAGACATAATGTAAAAATGTATGTAAAATGGTATGGTATGTGTTTTTATGTCTTTCATGTTGTACTTCATTGTGTGTTGCCTGTTGTTTGTTTGTTTGTCCAGCACTTTGGTGTGGACTTGTTCCTGTTGAAAGTGCTTTACAAATAAAATGGTATGGTATGGTATGGTAAAAATACATAAATAGCAACGTGGCCTGTATCTCGGCTAGTGTGTTAGCAGCTATCTTGGCTTAGTCCCGGTCGCGTCTGAGATATATCATTTTAAGACAGTAAATCATCCAAAACTCTCATTAATAAACCCTCCCCGAATAAAAAGAAACTACAGATGTTACTTGATCGCGCAGACATAATTTAAAAAGACATTATTAGAAAAGTGTGTGTGCTACTGATTCGGCTAGCTTGTTAGCAGCGAACATAAATAATCTGCCGTGATAATTGGCTTTATACACTCAAAGTGTATGAAGTAAAACAACATGAACTCACGTAAAATAAATAGTTTATAATCTAAAACACTACACACATCCGATTATGTTTACACAAAGACTTACTCATCTCCTGGACAGTCTTCCGATGGTAGCTTCCCTGCGTTGTTTCGACATGGTAGCTCCTGTGGCACTTTCTTCTGTAGATTTTCTTTTAAAAATAGTAGGAATAGCATCCGGTTTTAAAAGTCTTCTGAATCAATCAATCAATCAATCAATCTTTATTTATAGAGCCCTTTTCAGCAGCCAGAAGGTGCACAAAGTGCTGAACAATACAGAAATAAAACAAACAATCAAAAATAACAATAAAAAACAGCCAGTTAAAAATTAAAAACAATTAAGACCTAACAACAATTAAGAATCTTACTGGTAATCCTAAAGATTCTTTTATACCAGGTGTTTCCTGAAAACAATTGGCAGTAAAATGGTCGCTGCAGACATACGACTCTTAGTAGGAACCCACCGGTCCTTGTCTGGTCCATTTTTGTCTAAGTTTCTCATCTTTTGGAAATTTGTGAATGCTCACTTGTTCACTGCTGATATTAGAACACCCAAATGCGCTACAACGTGACGGCATTTTTCAAGTTACACAAATAAAAGAGGCGATCTTTCAGGAAATGAATCTGTATGGCAAGCAGTTAAAAAACACCAGACAAACGGGCAAGGCTCTGCCTTCTGCCCGTTGTCACGTCACTGATGACGTATTGCGGAAATGCGCAGATCTTTAGGGGCGTGTCCCAGAGAAAAAATTACCATAACTTGGAATGAAATGTTTATATATTTATAATTTATTTTGAAAAAACGAACAGAGCTGAATGATATAAGATATATATGTTCTAACAAATATGCAAATTTCCAACATCATGTCACAATACCTTTAAACCATCGTTCCTCTCTATCAAGGATGTGCACATCTTCATCCCTGAAAGAGTGACCACTGGCGTGGAGATGAGTGTAGACCGCAGAGTCCTGGCCTGATGATGTTTATGTTGACAGCCACTGGCCAAAAGGATGGCCCAGCACAGAAGATGATGGAGCTGGTCGCTTGTTTCTGTCGCGAGATCTGGCAACACTGCTGAGGAAGTCTTTCGGATGAATGAACGTTTCTACAGTTTTTTTTGCTTTGTTTTGTTTTTTGAATGTCCAAAGGACCAGACTTAGCTTTTTTAGATTTTGTCATTAAAGTGTGTACTGTATATATACACACACACACACACACATATTCATGTATATGTGTGTATATATATATATATATATATATATATTTTTTTTTTTTTTAAGGCTGTTAAAGTTAATGCTTTAACTCATGAGATTAATGTATACAGATTAATGCATTAATATTACTTAATGCAGATTAATCACATTACCTAATTTGACCTATAAAAGACTCTACCCTGCGCCGGTAGAGCTGTCATTTCTAACCTGAACCTGAAGCTCAGCCGACCCTTATTCGGCCGGGCGCTCCATAATTTGTGTGTGTATGTGTGTGGCCGTTGATCATGTTACACAAGTGGACTTTACATTCATTTGAAATGCAGAAAAAAACAACAACATTATTTCTATATGTGTATACCGGTATATTTTGGTCTAAAAGTTACTGATATTGTGGGCTTACTCTATTGTTTACATGTTTTCATCACATACATGACAATGGGACATTTAACATTGTTTGAAACAAAATTACTTATATAAACCTTGCAGAGTATGGAAAACTGGTTTGAGACAATAAAACGTTTTCTTCAACATTTTATTGAAAACCGTCATATTTACATTTCAAGCATACAAAGTTACCGGTAAGCATTGTGATTAATCTGATTAATCACAGCCCCCAGAGTGTGATTAATCAGATTAAAATTTTTAATCTTTTGACAGCTCTAATATATATATATATATATATATATATATATATATATATATATATATATATATATATATATATATATATATATATAT
>JBBPBX010002208.1:23280-55143 GCA_038048925.1 Garcialebias charrua | reverse complement strand
AATGGATGGTAATATGGATATGAATGGATGGATGTTGTTCAGTTATTATATTATATAAACAAACAAACACCTTGCAGATATTCAAACAAAAACCTAAATTGTGCAAATCAAATAAAAGGTCATCAAAATGTTAACTTACAGTAAGCAAAGGTCTATATACGACTCTTCTAAGTCTGCAGCATTTCAGGTGATTCTGCTGATTTCTTTTTTCTTTGGTGAGTTTCCTAACTGTACCTATCGTTGTAGTCTGCCTGAGGACATACCACGTGACCCGTCAAGTGTACAACTCCCCCCTCCTGTCCTGAGCATTTATTACAACTATATGCCCAATCTCTTCACCTCGGTGAAGCAGAGTAGGCATAGATATCATATATATACACTAGATACCGCATAGCTTGCTCCGGCGCAGGATTTCAGGCGGCCATCTTGAAGGCGTCCACCGCTCCACTCAGCCTTATGTATTTGGCTGGCACAATAAAGTATCAGCGCATTTAATCAATCACAACACTCTGAATAGTAATGCTATTGTCACATATTTAAATTTTAGGCATACAGCTATTAAAACTGCATGTATAGGAACGTATAGTTTAGCATATTTAAATAATTTTGGTGGAATACAATACTTTAATATATGTTTAGCAAGATACAACCAAAGATGCACACACACATTATGTATACATATTCAGATACTGTAATAATACATATATATTCAGATAAGCATATATATAACTATATAAATACATACTACAGTATATATAAATATAACTATATATATATATATATATATATATATATATATATATATATATATATATATATATATATATATATATATATATATATATATATATATATTAGATATACAGTATTTATATATAATATATATACACACACATATATATACATACACAGTATACACATATATGTGTGTGTATGTTTATATGTATATACAGTATATATATAATATACACACATATATATAAGATATACAGTATATATGTATATATATACAAATATACACACACACACACACACACATATATATATATACATATGTATGTGTGTGTGTATATATATTTGTATATATATATATATATATATATATATATATATATACTGTATATACATATATATACTGTATATCTTACATATATGTGTGTATGTTTATATGTACAGTATATACAGTATATATATATACACACATATACAGTATATAAGATATACAGTACTGTATATATATGTACCGGTATATATGTGTATATATACAGGGAACCCCCGACCTACGACTCCACCGACCTGCGAACCACGGGACCTACGAACGAGCCAAAGTAGAAGAATGCCATCGACGTACGGCAGAAAATACGTGACCTACGAACGAGCCCCATTACAAGTATATAATCGAGCTACGGCGTAACTGCGTCACACACGGCAATCGGCGAGGTGGGGGAGGGGATTGCCCCTTGGCTGTTGTTAGTTGGGCATGGGCGTGACACTGCGCATGACAGTGGAAAAGTAAATGCTCCCAACATTCATTGTTGAGCAATGGCTAAGCAGTTCCATCAGATGCAGGTTTGATCATGAGAAAAACATCTGTCTACCTACACTTCAGTCAAAGTAAGGCAATTTTGTTTCATTTTTCTGCTGCTTCTAGCTTTTTCTGAGTTCATGGACTTCTTTCTCATGCACATGGACACTCATCAACGCACTGGTTTCAAAAACATGATGGTTGCAACATGTTTCTGATAGATGTGATGCTGCTGATGGATTTATGGATTCATGTGTGATTGTTGACATCATTTTGCTGATGTGAGTCCCTGATTTGCTGCTGTTCTGATGTTAAAAGCTGCACTTTGAGAAGTGTTCATGTGTGATTGTTGACATCATTTTGCTGATGTGATTTCCAGCTGATTTCCTGCAGTTCTGATGTGAAGTTACTGATGTACAGTTACTGTGTGTGTTTATGGATGCATGTGTGGTGTAATGGTTTAGATAAGTGTTTGTAAATAAAGTTCTGTGCATGTTTATGGCCCAGTATGTCAGTCTCATGCTGTTAAATGTGTGCGCGGCGCACCGTTAGCGGTATTTCCGCGACCTACGAACGGAATAACGACCTACGAACGGGACGCAATTTTCACCCCCTACCTACGACAGGATCGAGCTGCGAACGGTTCTTAGGTCCCGAACTCGTTCGTAGGTCGGGGGTTCCCTGTATATATATATATATATATATATATATATATATATATATATATATATATATATATATATATATATATATATATATANTGTATATATATATATATGTATGTATATATATATATATATATGTATATATATATATATATATATATTATATATATATATATATATATATATATATATATGCTTATCTGAATATATATGTGTGTGTGAATAAATTGCATCTTTGGTTGTGTCTTGCTAAACATATATTAAAGTACAGTACACTATTGTATTCCACCAAAAAATATTTAAATATGCTAAACTATACGTTCCTATACATGCAGTTTTAATAGCTGTATGCCTAAAATTTAAATATGTGACAATAGCATTACTATTCAGCGTGTTATGATTGATTAAATGCGCTAATACCATATTGTGCCAGCCAAATATATAAGGCTGAGTGGAGCGGTGGACGTCTTCAAGATGGCTGCCTGAAATCTCGTCAGCTCCAATAGGCGAGAGCGGGCCATGCGGTATCTAGTGTTCTATATATGATATCTATGAGAGTAGGGATGTGTCCTTTTTGTCTGCTTTCTTTGTGCTGTTTATTTCCCTTCCTAATCCTTGTGTGTGTCTCCCTCTTGTGGTCGGTCTGTACTATTGCAACGTGTAATTAGTTTCTGCCACCACCTGTTGTTTCTCCCAGCTGTTTGTCCTTTGTCTGTCATTAGTGTATAAAAGTCTGCTTCTCCTTTTCCTTGTGGGCATTGTCTCATGAAGGCTCCATGTTCCTGTTAACTGTTCTACACCACCTCCTGGTTTTGTCTCACTTAGTTTCTCCTCATGGTTCATGTAAATTGTTGCTGCCACGTCAGTCCTTTTGTTTATTTTTATTAAATAACTCTTACTTTTAAACCTGAGACCTCCCTGCATCTAATTTCTTTTTTTTTTTCCTGCAAAAACTGAGAAGTAGTGTGGGCTGATGTCTTCACAGTATTCTGATTTTTTTTTTTAATCCTGTTTTTGTGGGTTTCATGAGCTGGAAGTCCAAATTATGTTAAAAATAAACAAATAAATACTTGAACTCGTTTAAATTGTGGGCCCTGAATCTGTCATCTATTAAAGATTACCCTTTTGAATGGAATTATGGAAGTTAAACAACTTTTCCATGATATTAAATTTTTTTGGAAAGGGTCTGTATTTAGTCCCAATTGATGAAAGCATGTAATTTAAAAAAAAAAAAAGCAGAATTTCACAATCATATATCATAAAATTGCAGCAATGAATGGTTTAAATAAGTTTACATAATTGTTTAATTTTTTAAAATTTACAGTTCTTTCTCTGATTTTATCTGCAAATGGTGTCCCTATTGAGTTTGTTGATTCCTATTAATATTTGGGTATATTGGTCGACTCACATCTCTTTTTTTAGCTCCACGTGGAAAACCTAGTAAAGAAACTGAAAGTTAAACTGGGTTTCTTTTTCAGAAACAGATCATGTCTAACACTGAATGCTAGGAAACGCCTTGTATCTGTGACTTTCCTTCCCTCCATTGATTACGGTGACATTCTCTACATGAATGCTCCTACAAGCACCCTGCAGATGTTGGATGTTGTCTATCATGGTGCACTAAGATTCATAACTGGCTGTGATTATCGTACCCACCACTGCACCCTGTATTCACTGGTTAACTGGACATCATTAACCTCACGCAGACTCTTCCACTGGTACATTTTCATCTTTAAATCACTTCTTGGTCTGCTGCCTTCATACATCTCCTCCTACATGTCTCTGCGTGAGTGCAGATACAGCGTGCGCTCTCAGGATATTACCGTATTACCTGCAGTGTTCCCTCAGTGAGGACTGAACTTGGCAAAAGGGCCTTCTCCTACCCCGCTCCTGTTTCCTGGAATATCTTGGAAAAAGATCTGAAGCTCTCGACCTTGACCTCTCTAAATGGCTTTAAGAATCTGTTGGAATCCTGGCAGGAACCAATGCAGACATGTTCCTGTTTTTAGTTTTCTACATTCACCTTATAATCTAGCTGTTTTTGCTACTTTTTTGCCATCTTGTTTTAATCTGTAAAAATAAATAAATCAGTATGACTCTTTTATGACTGTCTATTGTTGTCGTTGTCCACTGTTGTCATCCTTCTTTGTTGAAATCAGGTCTCGCTTGTAAATGAGTCATTGAGGCTCAATAAATGTAAGTAAACCATAAGATCTCTAACTGGGGGGACTGAGGGGAGTAACAATTGTTGAATGTTTGACAAAACTTCTTCATAAACCATAAAAAATTACAAAAGGTTCAAACCAGCCTACCGATTCAACCGACTTTTATTTTGAAGCCTTCAGAACGTCAGAACACCGGAAGTGACCCTCTAAGCTTCTCTGCTAATGCTAATGGCCCGAGAAACGGTGAAGTAGCACTCCGAAGATGGCCGGAGTGTTTGAGGTGGAGGTTGACGGTGTGGAGCACGACCATGGACTGGGGCATCAGAATGAAGCAGACCAGGTGAGAGGAATCCTTCACTCCGAAAGCGACATTAAACCAGATTGGAGAAGATTAAACGGTTTAGTCCTGGTTAGCTGTTGCTATCGGAGTTAGCTAACCATCAGAACACCGGCATATGTAGCATCCATTACCAAGCGTAAAAAAAAATTAAAATACACAAAAAAAATGTATTTCATACTAAATTAAACATGACTTTCATTAAAGCATCAGTGCAAGTAAAAACCTACTAAAAACATTGCTAGTTAGCGTTAGCTGCTTTTTTTGAGCTAAAGTTACTCCGGCGTTTTTGTTGTTTTTTCCCACACAGAACTAAATGAGTTTGTTGTTCCACTGCCACGTTGACAAATGACTAATACGTTAGTTTATTCATTTCAAGTAAAGCTGATGTGGCAGGTGTTCAAAGGTTCATGTTGTCAGTCAGAGGAAGCAAATGTAGCACTTCCTGTAGAGGTGAAGTTAGTTCGTGGATGGATTCTGGATATTCGCACTCCGCGGGTTCAGCGGAGTCTTCCTCTCGTTCGACCCGGGGCAGGCAGTCAGTTTTCGGTCAGCTGGCTGCCCTCAGTCCGCTCCTCCTCAGACTCGTCCCGAAGTAGTTCGCTTAGGGATCGTCAATAAATTATTAACCAAACAGTCTTGAGAAACAAAAATTATAGCTTTCATGTCATGTGACTCACAAACACAAAACTAATAGATTATTCTACTAGACCTGACTGACAAGACTAGGGGTGCACCGATTTCAATTTTCTGGCCGATCACCGATTACCGATTTTTAGAAAGTCTGACCTGCCGATTCCGATTTTGGCCGATACTGATTTTCAGGTGTTAAAAGGTCAAAATGCACCCTAAATTTTCAGGATTTTCCAACCTTTGCTGAGGCAGATAAAATCGGTAGATAAAATCGGCTTCTCATTTAAAGATCGGCCGATCACCGATCTCCCCAAATTAAAGACCGTGTAAAGTGAATTTCAACATTTTCTTCAATAAACATTATAAATGTCGTAATTGTAATCTTGTAAATGAGTAAAAAGTCTCAAAATTGTAGCTCAATTAATTTTGGAGTTATAGATCAAACTGTGTATAAACACATTTCTCTTTCAGGATTTTTTAGGCGTGGTTTAAATGTGACCGCGTTTCGTCACGCGGTCACAAGCCCCACCCCCTGCAGCTCCAGCCATTATAAATGCGTTCTTCCGTGGAGCCGTTCACTCGCTACCGACCGTCTCCCTCCAGTACTGGCGTGCTGCTGGAGCTACCACATGCCGCCTGCACCTCCGCCCCCCCCCCGCGCGCGCGGTGTGTGGCGATCAGACCCCGCATGCATGTGACTGGGTCGCGCGCGCGCGTGTGTGTGTGGTGCGAGTGTGTGTGTGTGGCGAGTGTGTGTGTGTGTGTGTGTGGCGAGTGTGTGTGTGGCGATCAGACCCCGCATGCGATGTGCGCGCGCGCGTGTGTGTGTGTGTGGCGAGTGTGTGTGTGTGTGTGGCGAGTGTGTGTGTGGCGATCAGACCCCGCATGCGATGTGACCGGTTCGGACCGCGAGTCCGCTCATCTTCTAAAAATAGCGCTGATTATAACAGCGGAGTTATGTGTCCTCAACTTTAAAAACATAACCAGAGCTGTTTGTGCACTAAAAACAGCGTAACTCTTGGAAAAAGGAGCTGCTGGAAGCCAGAACTCAGATAAAAACAGAGCAGGTGGATCTCTGCTTCCCCCGTATGCCTCCCCACACAGCTCAGCTCTGAAGGGGGCTGGACATGGCGCAGGACTGCGCTGAAACAACGCCCATGTGCGACACGCCCCCAGCGTTCTAGAGCAAGGCAAAATCATGTATTTTCATGATTTTTGAGACTTAATTTTATAAGGAAATCAATGTTTTTAATCAGTCAGATTTATATGGGTGATTAATAACACATATTTATGCCGTGTGACAAAATAAAAACACAAATTTAATTTCACTTTACACGGTCTTTAAGGAAATCGGAGCCGATCGATCGGCCGGCCGATTTATCGGTGCATCCCTAGACAAGACACACTCGTTTTTATCTGATGTTATAAATAGTATTTTTTAAATATTTAATACAAATTTCAATGTTTTTTATCAATAGCTTCCATGTATAACATCATGGCCTTTTGATATCAAATCCATGTTGAATTTTGTGTCTAGACTAGAAAGTAAGACTGTGATTTTTTTTTCTTCAGGTTTTATCGCATATATATTTTTTAATTGACATTTTAGAACATTTATGATTATTTTACGTTTCCATGCAACATGGTATCTTGATAAAAAGTCAGTGTTTCTTTTACTAACCTGAACAGGTAAGACGCCCCATATTTATCTGATTTTAATTAACCAATACTAGTAATATATTATACATTTTGTTTTAAAAGAAAATGACTACTTTTTCCATAGCTTACACAGGTCATATTTATGCAGAAATATAGAAAATTCTAAAGGATTCCCAAACTTTCAATTCTACGCATAATTTTGACGTGGCTGAGTGGTTAGAGCAGTCATCCTCCAATGCAAGAATTGGGGGTTCGATTCCACCAACAGTCATATGCCGAAGTATCTCTGGGCAAGACACTCGTTGCCACCGATGTGTGTCCCATCGGTGTATGAACGTGATAAAGCACAGATTATTATTTGTATAGATATACCGTAGTAGAGTGCTGTGTGAATTGGTAAATGAGGCACAGATTGTGTTGTAACGCGCTTTGAGTACAGTACAGTATCTTGATAAGATGGAAAAGTGCAATACCTCTGTGTCATCAAACGGGTTATTCACTAAACTCTCGGTCATGTGCTCATTCAGTTTGCACTACTTCTCATATTTGCACTAATGTCTGTATTACATCACTGCCTATAGTCATACTACTGTTTACATTCACTGTTTACATACTACTGTTTACATTCAATGTTTACATTTATTAATACTGTTTACATTTATTACTACTGTTTACATTTATTACTACTGTTTACATTTACACTACTTTTATATCTACACCACTGCTGATACATATACAGTATTCTCTGACCAGCCTTATTTAAGGATGCCCAATGTGCCTTACTGCATATGCCACTTTTGCCTCTATACCAACATCAACTACTACCTCATACATATACTGTGTACATTAACTCATATGCTGCTTTGCCACTCTTTGCAAATGTCAATGCTAGAACCTTCAGTTTATTTTATAGATATACTTTTTATACTTTTTTATACTACTATGCAAAAACTCAGGACAGTATTACACTTTTATTATTTCATTTTATGCTTATGTTCATTAAATGTTTAGTGTTTTAGTGTTGGTGTAAATTTTCATACTTTTATACTACTATGCAAAAACTCAGGACAGTGTTACACTTTTACTATTTTATGCTTATGTTTATTAAATGTTTTAGTGTTTAGTGTTTAGATGGTTACTGTTGCACCGAGGGACTGAGAGAAACGCAATTTCAATCCTGTGCATGTCCTGTACATATTGCAGTTCTGACAATAAAGTTGACTTTGACTTGACTTTGATATAAGTGCAATCCATTTAGCCAGTGAAACAATCTTTGTTGAATTGTTTTAGTACACCGTTAAAAAACTACCGGTACACACCCTTACAATGATAATAACATATGCAGTTTTATTACAGAGGCAAAGTTTACCTTACTTTTCTAACAATATGGAACACATTTCAGATCTTGCACAGTTGACATTTCCAGGTTCCTTTCTTTGCTTTTTTAAATAATCTGTACAAGTTGGATTTAGGTGCTAGACCCAGAATCAGTCAGTCGTCACATTAATAAATAATGTTTACGGTATACAGCAATGATCCTTTACTTTTACACAAACTACTTGCTTGTCATTTGTATTCCCCACAATTTTAGGCCTACTCGAACTTCTCGAAGTTACTTCTTATGTCTATTTTACAATTACACCATGACACTGAGAGTTCACAAGGTCTCATCCAGTCTGTTAATGGAGGCCCAGACACTGTGACACAACTGTGCTCATCAAACACCAGGAACAAAAATAACAAACAAAAAAATAGATACATACCGGTATTCATTAATAAAAATAATAAATGTTTACGCCGTACAAACGAGGTGCACATTAGGTACCTGATGCATACCGGTAATTTGAAGAACCAGGTCTTTTCTGTCACTTTTGATTGCTGTTTTAATCGTTTTAAATTTCACATCTGCCATCAGAGGAATGGTTTTCATCAATGCTCATTCCATCCAAAAAAAAAACTTCTGTTACAGACAGAATGCAACAGATCCTGGCAATTACATATGGACACACATTATAGAAGACATCCACCACACATGTATAATGATGTCCAAATAACAACTTTAGAAAATGCTGACACAATTCTCAATACAAAGACCACATGATGACCCCAGTTCTTCTGTTGTACAACCATTAAGAAGTTTAGGAGGAATATTTCTCCAGGTACACAAAAAACAAATAGTTTGGCTTGCCAGATTTTTACAAAGATATATTTAAATGACCTATAATAGTTACACATTCAAAACATTTTAACACAATACATGCATTAATGTATGTATGCATGACATGATTAAAACAAAGTTCTCAGCTTACTTTGACAACAAGGACACCACAGCTGCTTCCATCCTGTAGAACAGGGTGGCACATAGCTCCCCCTTTCCATTTTATAGTCACCCAGTCTGTTTTCCCATCATCTTGAAGTATTCTCTGTCTAATGCATAAACAGTTTTGAGTAAGATCAGTTTTAATTAATAATACAACTAAATTGACAACTGAGGCCCCCTTCTGATTAAACATCTAGTTTACCAAACTGACAACCACCTTGTTATTTGCAAACATGAATATGTATTTGTATTTTATACAAATGTTGTTTACTGTATTTTTTTGCAGCACAAATGGAGTTTTCAAGATCTAATGCTTGTGCAGGATCCATGGGAAAAACTGTGCTGGCTTCTGCTGAATGCACTGCAACAAAACAATAAATGAAATCAAACCATCCATCCATTAACTTTACCCTCTTCTTCCTTTTTGGGTCACGGGGGTCACTGGTGCCCATATCCAGCAGTCACTGTGTGAGATGCGGGGGACATCCTGGACAGGTCCCCAGCCCATCACAGGGACTCGTAGAGACAAACGACCATTCACAGTCACTCACACCTAGGGACAATTTATAGTTACCAATGTGTTTCCCCTACTATTATCCAAGGGTGTCTCACCCTGTCAACAGAACCAAGCGCCCCGCCTACCAAATCCCCCACCCCTCATTTAGCTCTGCCAATTCTGGTCAGGGAACGGAGATTGTAGCAGCTCACCTGAAGAACAGCTGACAGAATAGCTTCATAATCCTCAAAGTTTACTTAAAATGGCACAAGATACTGTATAATGGTTAAACAAAACATTCAAAATCTGATACATTTTCAGCTTATCTCTGAACTTCTGTTGTCTTCGATTTGTTAGGCAGGGCACTTGGTTCTGTTGACGGGGCGGGGCGCCTGGCTTGTATAATGGTAGGGGAAACACTTAAAAGTGTCCACCACTCCTAATGCATGGGCAGCCATATGAAACAGGCCTTCTATAAGCTAAGCAAAGGCATACATATTTTCAAGTGTCCAGTCTAATAGACTAATTTAGCATTAATTTTACGTTAGTAGGTCACATGAGAAGTGAAAGCTGCTTTTATTTCTCAAGTGTTTGGTTTGGTAATTTATTGACGGTCCCTAAGCGAAGTACTTCAGGTCTGAGGACTGCATCAGGTCGAACGAGAGTAAGACACAGCTGAATCCACGGAATGTGAATATCCGATATCCATCCAAAAACTAACGTCACCGCCATCTATAGCATTTAGCTTTTCATCCTAAATGGATCCTAAAAAGTAAAATGGATGTTTCAGATGTGATAAAGACCAATTAAAGTATTCAAGATGCAACAGTCAAACTCACAGGTGCATATCTGCTTTTGATGAGTTATGTACTATTAATATTACATTTTGTTAGATTGTCAAAATGTAGCACTCTGCACATAGCAGGAAATAGGATTTAAGTTTTACATGGGATATAATACCCTTAAAGACATTATTATTATTATTATTATTGGGCAGCACGGTGGCACAACTGGTAGAGCTGCTGCCTCTCAGCGAGAAGGTTGCCGGTTCAAATCCCGGTCCGGGGCCTTTCTGGGTGGAGTTTGCATGTTCTCCCCGTGCATGCGTGGGTTTCCTCCGGGTACTCCGGTTTCCTCCCACAGACCAAAAAACATGCTTGTTAGGCTGATTGGTGACTCTAAATTGACCCTAGGTGTGAGTGTGAGAGTGGATGGTTGTTTGGTGTGAGTGAGACAGGTCCCTCTTGTAAATGAGTCCCCGTGACTCAACGAGGCTAGCCTGTATAAATAAAGGTTGAATGAATTATTATTAATTATGGTTATGGGTGGGCGATATGTCTCAAAAATTATACAGTATTGTGATATTTCAGAGCATTATCACGATAACGATAAATTTTGTGATATAACAAAAAAAATCAAATTTATTTATTTGACAAAATTAACTTAACATGTTGCTTTGCAGTATTATATAAATTTTTAAAAAACAACAAGGGGTAATTTTACTGAAATTGCTTTATTTAGTAAAGTATTCAGTCACGATAAATTTTGTGATATAACAAAAAAATCAAATTTATTTATTTGACAAAATTAACTTAACATGTTGCTTTGCAGTATTAGATAAATTTTTAAAAAACAACAAGGGGTAATTTTACTGAAATTGCTTTATTTAGTAAAGTATTCAGTCTCAAAGTATAAAAATAAAATAATAAAAACGATCTGTTATTTAGATTGAAAAAGTCTGCACAAAATATAGATCACAAAATATAGATCAACAAAATCCACCACAAAAACTAAAGTGCATGTGTAGTTTCCTAAAACAACTAAATAAAATGAGATCTGTTGAGCATAAATGAAACCTACAACAAAAAATATGTTGCCTTTTTAAATGAGCTATAACTTCCAGAACTTGTAACAAAATGATCAGCTGACCCTGAAGCTTGTTGGTGTTTCAGCTTCATCTGTTCCTGCAGGAATGATTAATTTCTCTGACTGATCTGTCTCTGATAACCTGCCTCTTGGTCCGTGTACCGACTGTGGAACTCAAGAGACAGTTGAGCTGCGAGTGTTTGTACAGACAGTTTAGAGCGGGGGAGACACAGCCTGCACCGGCAGCGCAGAGCGGGTGGGGGGAGGGAGAGAGAGACGAGCTGTCTGTACCTGCAGTTTAGAGCTGGATGGAGAGACAGCTGAGACGTGCGTTGTTAGTTTTTAGCATTTTAGCTAGCTAGTATTGTGCGTAACTAATTAGCGTTACACCAGTACAGACAGGTGGAGGGGAGGTGAGCAGTTCGGTTCGGTTGTTCGAAGCGCTCTGTTGTTAAGGGGGCGGGGCGCCCTGACATATTATGTCATGAAATTAGCATTTCATGATATAACTTTTTTGCCCGGGCAAGCTTTTTTTACCGGTATTACTGGGAACGATATGATATGGCCCAGCCCTAAGGCATTAAACTACTAGAAGAAAGTACCCCTTTTGTTTGTTTACCTTTGTGGGAAATTAGAGCTTTGCGAAACTTGGGGAGTGGTAGCGCAGTGGTTAGACGGTGGGCCTGTGATCGGAAGATCGCCGGTTCAAGCCTCGGTACAGACAACATCAAAAAATGTGGGTGGAAAAGGTGAAACACCCACACCTGCCTCCACCCTCATTCGCCCCACCCTGGGCCCCTGAGCAAGGCCCTTAACCCACACCATCTGCTCCCTAAACAGGTCTCTCTTGAAAATGAGTTCTTGTGTCTCAATGAGACTGCCTGGATAAATAAAGGTAAATGAAAACTACAGAAACTTGCATTCTGCATTTAATCCTTTATCTTGATTCAGCTAAACAAGATCAGCAACCAGGGAGGAGTAAAAAACTGCTGAATGCACTTGTTGAATTGTTAAAATGTTCTTCTGAGTACATTATTTGAGTGAATACACCTAAGATGTTCTAATGTTTTATGATATGTACACATAGTTGTAATGTTTTAAATGACGCATGGAGAGAAAAAAGTCCTATAACAGATGTATCTTCTGAATAATTTGACGCAAGAAACACCAAGAGTTTTGCTTTAAGTTGGATTTATACTGATTTGCATTTTCATTATTTGAAATGGAGATCTGTGACTTACCCCACTCCTGCACTTCCTTAACGTCTAAGCAACACTCGCTCTTTCCATCTTATTGTGAAGAACAAACAGTTACAAAACGTCCTGCTAACTCTTATTTTGTTTAAAGGTTCAGTATGCAGCTTTTTAACACGCTGGCACTGAAGGGCGAGGCATAGCTCCGCGCGAGGCCACGCGGCGCCACGCTGTGCGAGCTGCGCTTGCACAAGCCTTTGAACGCTCGCGCGAACGCGCCAAGCTCAAATTTTACGACCGCTCGCGCGCGCGGTGTCTCTCAATAAACTGCCCTGGTGGCGGACTGTTTTGTGTGACACACAAATGAATTAAATTCCTCTTCTTCATCGCTGATCTGGACTTTTCTTTTGTTTTTTTGCCAAAAGTCAAGTGATCGCTTGAAGCGGTCACCATTCACTTCCTCCTCCGATGAGGAGGAATGAATGAACTTGTTCTCAGACCCGACCTGTCAATCAAATCAGTAGGCTGTCAGCAAATGACCAATCAGCGACCTCAATTTGTCCCGTAGCTAAACGCTCCGCCCTGCTTCTGCTCAAATGACATCAAGTATTTGGAGCGAAAACGTTGGAGCCACACGCTGCTTCACGCTGTGCTCTGCTGTGAACCCCCCACGCACAGCACACATGCGTGGCGCGGCGCTCAGTCCAGCGCGGAGCTTTGCCTCGCCCTTTATTAGAAACATTTTGAACAGAGACACGTTTCTGGTCCCTCCTCACTCAGAGCCATATATGACTCAGCTCCACCTCACTCGCGCTGCAGCCTGGAATGCTCCGCCTCCTCTACATGTCCCGTTTCAGCGCTGCAAAGTTCTGTGATTATGTGTTAATAAAACCTTCTAAAAATAAAATAAAAACATGGACCACTGGTCCAGCAAAACAAAAACACCCTGAAACCTGCAGAGCTTCACACAGCCACGTTGGACATGATTTAATTTGCTCGTGACAAATTGATCCACTTCCTCATATCTGTCAGTGCAGGTCTGGAGGGGAAGAAGCGATCACTTGACTTTTGGCAAAAAACAAAACAAAATAAAAGTTCAGAGCAGGGATGAAGAAGGGATATTTAATACATTTGTGTCACATACAAAACAGTTTTGCATCGCTTTGAAATTATTTCAACAAGAACCTGCGCGGCCGCTGCGGGGGGCTCGCTGCGGGGCTCGCTGCGGGGCTCGCTGCGGGGCTCGCTGCGGGGCTCGCTGCAGGCTGACAGGCGGGGGCGTGGGTTGGGGAGGGGGGGCGTGGGTTAGGGGGTGAAAAGTAAGAAGCTCTGTTTTTATTGGCTGGTAGTAAACTCTGTTTTTATTGGCTGGTTAACCGCGGGGCGCTCTTGGCTTTTTATAAATGCTTTTATTACCACCGGGAGACGCCAGAGGACTATAGTTTTTTTGAGAGATTACATGTCAAAGATCAATGTATCAGGAGATAAGGGCAGAGTGAAAAAATATGTTTAAAAAATAAACTACTGTACATACCCCAGCTTTAAGCTAAGAATGTCAAGCTTTTCACATGCGCAGCAGAATGTTTTGTGTTCAGTTTGCGATCAACGAGACGAACTGCCTGAGTCCCACTGAATGGCTAAGGCTGAGCCAACTACGGTATCTGCCTGGGGGAGACACGCTCTCTGTCCTGGGTCAGAGCGGTCTCATTAGAGAGCAGTCTCTGCCTAGGGACTGTGACCATTAGAGAACAGCCACAAAGCAAAACACCTTTTAGCTTTACCGTAGTGATTCTGCTACATACTTCCATCTACATGTAGTCTGTGCTAACGTCTTCTGTAGCTTCCTAGCTTCTAACGCTGTTCACAGTACCGGTACATGCATTTTATTAGTAAAACCTCACCCTGCAACTATTCAGCCCTGATTTGTCCAATCTGAAAGAGGGACCAGGGCTGTTTGATAAAAGGCTGATTTTAACAGACATGATGAGACATGTTAACAAAAAAAACTTTTGATTTTAGGGCGTGTCTTTTAAACATACTGACTGGTTATGTTGGTTAAAACTGCAAACCTGTCCAAATAAAATCAACAAAAGTAATAATCCAACATGTTTATGAGAGGACTTGTTAATCTTTTCTCCACCTTCAGAGCAAATACATTTAATCTCTGTGTAAATAAAGATGTCTGTGTACTAGCTGCACTCTTCTTTCGCGCAGAAAGATGGGGGTCTGACAGTGTGAGATTCATCTGCTTGTAGAAATGGTGGGAATGCAGCAATGTGATGGGATCATGTCTATTACTTATGGCTGACGTTTTGTAGCCTTATAAAAGACTCAAGATCATTTTGACCTTATTGCTGATGATCATGCTGATGATCATACTATCTAGATACAAAGCAATAAATTGTTTTTGTTTCTGTGTACAGAGAAGTTCAATTTTGTCTGGAATAAACATGAGGAATGTTTTACTTTTTGTCAATTTGACTGAACTTTTTTTACTCTGCCTTTTTTATTTTTAGTTTGATGTGTCCAAGCTTTCACCAGAAGAGAAATGGAGGTCAGTGTCTGTTCCTAGTGTGCTTAGTGTTAACACAAGTTTATATTCATTGTCAAATTTACTGCTTTTGTTTTTACACTTCAATCATGAACAACTTAAGACTCTTATATATTTTATGTATTTGGTTCTAGACATTACAGTCTAACACTGCAGCTTTCAAAACTCTTTCAGTGTGTTTGAGTTCATTTCAGTGTGTTTGAGTTCATTTAATACAGTTTCCACCACGGGACAATGTGAGAGGATCTTTGTGATGTATAACATACTGAATCCTACTCTGGTATGAATGAACTCATGCTCCTCCTTGCTGTGTAATATTGATGTACATCTTTTTCCATCAGAATGGAGCATGCAAAAATGCACGCCAAACACAAGGGCCATGAGGCCATGCACGCAGAGATGGTACTGATCCTCATTGTCACCCTGGTCGTCGCCCAGCTCATCCTCGTTCAGTGGAAACAAAGACATCCAAAGTCTTACAACGTAAGGCACAAAACAAGCTCCGAGTCCAAATTTACAAATGTTACAATGTGCAAGTTGTGTGGATTCAATACAAAAACTATTAAGTTGGAAAGCAAGGACAAATAATGTGTTTTTGTAGCAACATGGATGGAATGAAGGGAATCTGTGTTGGCAAAGTACAAATGGCTTTTTCCACATTTGCTTTTTGATAGTTTTTTTTTATTATGTCCCATGTTTTCTTTGTGTTTGCATTATGTTTGATTGTGTTAACATTTTTGAATCATCGTTTAATTACCATATTTTGCTCCTTTTTTTTTTTTTTAGCTGGTGACTCTGTTCCAGATGTGGATAGTCCCTCTCTACTTTACCACCAAACTTCACTGGTGGAGGTTCCTGACCATATGGTTCATCTTCTCTGTCATCACGGCGTACATCTCCTTCCGTGCCACTCGCAAGCCGCTGGCCTGCACCACACCGAGGTAAACCCATTGTTCACACCTTTACAGATCCCATTCAGAATGAATGTAATGTTTTGACAAGTTGGTCCGCCTCGTGTGTGTAGTTTTTGTTGCTGTGGATGATCAGTGTGGTGTGAATGATTTCTTTCTGTCTGTATGTGTAGCGAGAACCTGACGTTTTTGATCAAGTTAAACATCCTTGTTTCTGCAGGTTGGTGTACAAGTGGTTCCTCCTTCTGTACAAGATCAGCTACGCCACAGGAATTGTTGGCTACAGCGTCGTCATGTTTACACTTTTTGGTATTAACCTAATATTCAGGTGTGTGTGTCACAAACAAAACATTATTTTACCTTCATGTAAATGTTCAACTATTTCAAATAGATTTAAATTTTCTCAGTGAAGCTTGTAGAGCCTAAAAAAGTGGTATTTCCAGCTTCTTGTTCATTTCCCTTGTCTAGTGGTGCTGTGCTGCCACTAGATGATGCTGTGTTCATATCCTGTAAAATCAGTTCAACAAGCCCCCTGCACAAACCAAAGAAAGTTATCATGACTTCCTCTGTTCCAGCTCACCTTGAACGAACTCGTCCAACACATTGCTTCAATTCCTCAACTGGAGTAGAACGAAGCTTCACTAACAAATAAATTAATGCTATGTTAGGAATATAATTCATCACAGACCAATTTTATTTATTATTTTTAGATCAGTGAGTTTTGGTGGTTCTTTTAATTTAGTTCTTATAATTGTTTCACCTTCAGCACCCTGAAGTTCTGAGTATCAACACAGAACTTCACTAAAAAATGTATTCACCTTATTTGAAAATGGGGCAAACTCAGCTTCTGACATGGTCAGTCTGCTGTATTTTAAGGCAATTTGTGGTCACATTCATTCAAAATTTATTTATGCAGGTTAGTCTCATTGAGCTTCGAGGACTCATTTACAAGAGAGACCTGATTTTAACAAAGAATTATGACAACAGTAAACAACAGTAGACAATCTATTTCCGAGCAGTAGATTGTGCCTATGTTTACATGCGCAAAATTATTTGACCGGATTGAAATGTTTTCAGATTAAATCAAAATGTATCATTTTCATGGGCGCAATCTGTTCACAACAAGAGTTTACATGCAGCGGGCTTTTATTCTGAACAGAAGTACTGACATTTGCAGAGTGGTAAACTTTACTGAAAAAAACACAGAAGAAGAAGTTCTACTTCTGGGATGAACATAAACAAGCATGAGCTCCCAAAATAAACCCTCGCCAGGTTTTAATGGCGTGGAGGCGTTACTGCACTCCCTGACTGAGCTACATGTAATACAGATCATTTGAGCTCTTTCAAAGTTTCTAGTAGAAATGTTGTGTTGCTCATCGACCAGTTTTGCTTCCCCGACATGCTAATATTATTAGCATTAGCCAGGCAGAAATTACATAGGTTGCGCATGCGCAGTTAGGGCAGTTTTTTGCAATCAGAAAAAAAAGATCAGATTAAGTGTTTACATGCACACCGTTTGGATTATGAATCCGCATAAACCACCCATCTCATTGTGATTTAAAAAATATTTCATATCGAGCTGAACCAGTAAAGAATAATCCGAATGGGGCGTTTACATGAGACATTTTAATTCTGAATGGCCGTTGAATCCGATTACTTATGTCCATGTAAACATAGCTTGAGTCGGAGAGATGATTCTGGTTAAAGAACCAGATTCTCTGGTTCCTCTCTTGTAGCTGTTCCACAGCAGAACAAGAACCTATGAAGATTCAGCTTTCAGTTGCAGCACACCGAGTCCGTAGAACAGCCCGTCAGAGAGAGGAGTCCATAATCTGGACACTTTTAAATGTAGAGTAAAAACCCATATGTTTGTTCTGGCTTTACATAAAATAGCTTTATCCTTTATGGGTTTTTTTTTCTTGCTGTAAAGCTCTTTAAGTTGCATTAGACTTGTATGAAAGGTGCTATGAAAACAAAAGTTGATTGATTTGCATTCAACAGATCTTTAAACAAGAATATTTTACAATTCTTATGAGAATTTCTTCCACTAATTGGCAACTCCCACATGAACATCTGAATAAATAAATTAAAAAAACACCCAAAGTCAAGAGTATTAATGGAAAATCAAGTGCAAGAGGCTGCTGTTAAAGAGTGTATAGACACAAAGGGTTGTTAAATTCTCCACAGTTTCCACTATAGATACAAAACTGTTACTTAAGGTTTTATTTATATTTGGGACTACCGGTACACAGTCATTTGCTTTAGAACCTTTCCTGAAATCTCTGACCACAGTTACGAGGTCACAAGTTGACGTTTTCTTTTTTTTACACAAATTTAAAATGTCCTTTCTTTTTCTCGTACAAATTAAAAATAATTAGCATTTTGTCTTCAGTTTGCCCTCTGATGCCTCTGCAGCATTAGTCATGATGCAGTTCCCTCTGATTTTCGGTGCAGGATAAAGCCAGAGGATGCAATGGACTTTGGTGTGTCGCTGCTTTTTTACGGGCTGTACTACGGCGTCCTTGGAAGAGACTTTGCAGAGATGTGTGCAGACTTTATGGCCTCCACGGTCGGAGTACGTCAACAAAATTGCAGATATTTCCATTCGTCCTTTAACGTATTTTTCATTTGTTTTCTTGACTATTTGTTTTTTGCTTTTTCAGTATTACAGTGCATCAGGGATGCCAACCAAACACCTCTCAGACAATATCTGTGCTGTGTGTGGCCAGCCCATTCTCGTAGATGTCAGTGAGGAAGGGATTATCGAGAACACCTACAGATTATCTTGCAACCATGTGTATCCTTTCTGTTACATACACAAATATATTTTTTGTATAAGTCTTATTGGTTAAAAAAACAAATTAATGGGTAATAATAGCTATAGGGTGTACATTTCTTTAAAAGTTTAGTTTTCACAGGTTTTTATTAGGAAGTACAACATTACAAATGTCTTTCCAGTGTAAAGAGGAATTGGAATAGCTGACCTTTAGCCCATACTACAAATGTCTGCTCATATGAGTTACTGTAAGCAACTTCCCCTTGATGCCAGCTGCAGTGAAGCTTGCGAACCTCACAAATCCTCTTATAGGCTTGTTCACATTTAGTGAGAATGGGTGACACAACCACAAACGGGAGCTCTGTGTACCTGTTTGCACACCTGGCATTAAAACATGTTCCCACACGTGTGACCACTTCCGACATTTCTATACACGCAGAACAAGTCAGGGCTCTGTCAGCTGAGCAACCAACAGGACATCAGCAGGTGTGCTTGTGTTTCTGTAAAACCAGAAGTACATCCAGTCACCTGAATTTGAGATATACCTGCGTCATGTTGTGCACATATTTACAAAAATTACAAAAGAATTTTACAGCACGAAATCGCACGCAACGTTGATTTCAAGGTTTGAACAAAATGGGTACAGCCAAGTCACTTGGCAAGATGAAATCATCTTAGTCCAAAGTTCAGGCATGAGTAAATGCAGGCTGTAGATGTATATCCAATCATTATTGTCTGTTTCATTAAAACCTATCCTCAGATATTTGAGCTCACAGATGCAGACGGTGCAGTTGAGTGATAATTAAATCGTATTGTATGTCTACATGTAATAAAGATATGAATATTAGCATTAGCCAAAATGTATAAGATTTAAAATTGAAATAGATTTGCAAACCTCATCTGCTGCAGCAGTATTAGTTGTAAAAATGGAACCAGCAATGAAGCTATGACTGTTATGAACGTGATTATCGGATGTACAGATGCAGCTGACTAAATTTGCACAGCTAAAAGTGTCAGCTAATAAACTTAGCAAAAACAAAAATGGATGGAACTTTGTCTGCCCCACAGACATTGAGCTAAAACTTGGTGTGGTAGTAGCTGAGGGTTGTCCTAAACTCCTAATCAAACAAAATACAGACTCTTGAAAGCCTCTTGTGTTTTGCATGTCTACGTTAGGTTTTTATTTGTCTCTCTGTCAAAGCGAAGAGGGGTAATTGGAAATTGGAGAGACCCTCTGTGCATGTTGTGAGCACGATAACTTGAAAAATAAGTGAGGTACCATTCATTCATTCAACCTTTATTTAGTCAGGTAAATCTTATTGAGCCTCATGGGCTCATTTACGAAAGTGACCTGCTAAAACTAAAGAACGATGAACAGCAATGGTAGAATTTCCTTAAACAATAAACAATAGAAAACAAAGAGAGAAAAAAACAAAAGAAATACTTTTTTTTTTTTAACAAAGTATCAAAAAACTAGCAAAACATTATAAGGTAGACGTATAAAATCAAAGACAGGAACAAATCTGCATTGGTTTTTGCCAGGATTCCAACAGATTCTGAAAACCATTTAGAGAAGTCAAGGTCGAGAGCTTCAGATCTTTTTGTAAGATATTCCATGAAGCAGGAGCAGAATAGGAGAAGGCCCTTTTTCCAAGTTCAGTCCTCACTGATGGAACACTGCAGGTAATCATGTCCTGAGAGCGCACACTGTAGCTGCACTCACGCAAAGACATGTAGGAGGAGATGTATGAGGGCAGCAGACCAAGAAGTGATTTAAAGATGAAAATGTACCAGTGGAAGAGTCTGCGTGAGGTTAATGATGTCCAGTTAACCAGTGAATACAGGGTGCAGTGGTGGGTACGATAATCACAGCCAGTTATGAATCTTAGTGCACCATGATAGACAACATCCGCAGGGTGCTTGTAGGAGCATTCATGTAGAGAATGTCACCGTAATCAATGGAGGGAAGGAAAGTCACAGATACAAGGCGTTTCCTAGCATTCAGTGTTAGACATGATCTGTTTCTGAAAAAGAAACCCAGTTTAACTTTCAGTTTCTTCACTAGGTTTTCCACGTGGAGTTTAAAAGAGAGATGTGAATCGACCAGTATACCCAGATATTTATAGGAATCAACAAACTCAATAGGGACACCATTTGAGGATAAAATCAGAGGAGGATCTGCTGGAACCGCCTTCCTATTTGAAAAAAAACATCCCTTTTGTTTTATCAGCATTTAGGACAAGTTTGAGACGGAACAAATCTGACTGGATGATGTCAAAAGCGGATTGCAGTAACTGGAAAGCCTTAGCTACTGTTTTAGCTCGGCAGTAAACAACTGTATCATCAGCATAGAAATGTAAGGATGCATCAGGGATGCAGTGACCTACATTAGCTATGTAGATTGTAAAGAGAGTTGGTCCTAAAACTGAGCCTTGTGGTACACCATTTTTAACTGTTAAATAGCTGGAAGAAGCACCGTTATGTTGAACACATTGCCTCCGATTGGAAAGATAGTTAGAAAACCAACCGATGGTGTGATCAGAGAAACCGATTTCTGAGAGCTTATGACACAGGATGTTATGATCCACAGTGTCAAAAGCTTTAGACAGGTCTAAGAAAAGTGCAGCACAATAGTCCTTAGCATCCAATGCTTCAACAACATCATTCAGAACCTTCAGAGAAGCAGTTGTTGTGCTGTGTTTTTTCCTGAAACCAGATTGATGGAGAGGTAAGATGTTAAATGAGTCCAGATAATTTTTGATCTGAGAGTTTATCAGTTTTTCTAGAACCTTGGCTAAGATGCAGAGTTTAGAGATCGGTCGATAATTGTTCAGTGAGGTGGGGTCACCTCCCTTCAGCAAAGGAAGAACAAAGGCTGTTTTCCAAGCATCCGGAATGGTGTTTTGGCTTATGGATAGATTAAAGATGTGGGTCACAGGGACTGTGATGATATGAGCAGCCAGCCTTAAGAAATAAGGTGGAAGTTCATCTGGACCTGCAGATTTTTTAGGATCAAGATCATTTAACAGTTTATTTACCTCACTGACTGAGAACGGAGAAAAAGAGAAGGTGTGATTAACTGATGGTTGACTTGTAGGAGGGATTTGATTTGTAGAAGTTTGATTATTAGATAAAGTGGCTGATTTTCCATTTGTAACTGTGTCAAATAATGAACTAGAAGCAACAAAATGTTTATTGAAACAGTTCAGGATCTCGTGCTTATTTGACTCAGGAACAGAGTCAACAAGAAATTATGATACCAACTTCCATTTGGCTGCTTCTGTGTAAGAACAGTTCTTTTCAAGATTTGGGTGCAACAAAATCTAACACGGTGGACGCCATATATGTCTACATGTTAACCTTATAAGCCGGACAACTTGAAAAATAAGCAACGTGCCAACTTCCATTTTGATGTGTGGTTGCATCTAGATGTAAGAACGATCGCTATCGAAAATTGGGTTGCCATGTCAAAATCCAAGATGGCCACCTCCACATATGTTTGAGAACCCCAATCATTTGAGAAAATTATACTCTCGTTTTTATATTGCTTAAAAGTATAGTTTCTTCAAACGACTGGGGCGGCTGAAGATTATTCTATAGTGGCCAAAGCCACCATTGGCCACCCCCTGACCTCGAGACGAGCAAAAAAAAAATTCTGGTCTCCACAGTGTAACTCCTACCCACTTGAGCACCTTGCACCAGAAGCATTAAAGCTGCTATATGTAGTTTCTGGAAAACGCTGGACTTAGAAAAATTTTGAACAGAGACACCTTTCTGGTCCCTCCCCTTGCTCTCGGCTGAACTGCAACTCAGCCTCCTTAGCTCCTCCCCCACAGCATGGCCTGTCTCGTGAACGCGCATGTGATACTGTAACCTTCGTTATCTTTATTGTTTAGTTTTAATAATAAATGATTCAAGCAAAGACACTTACTAAAAGTGATAGGTTGAACCTCTGCTATATTAACACAGTAAATGTTTGAACGAGAACATGCGCGGATGCGCGCTGCGGGCTGGGACAGGCGGGGGCGTGGGTTAGGGGCGTGTGATGCTCTGTTTTTATTGACTGGTTAAAAACTCTGTTTTTATTGGCTGGTTAACGGCAGGTCACTGTGGGTTTTTAGAAATGCTTGTAGTACCACCTGGAGAAGCAAGGGGACTATAGTTTTTTGGGGACTATAGTTTTTTTCAGAGATTACAGGTACTTCCTGACTGCCTGAGAGCTCCACAGTCACTGGTTGACTTTAAAAGCGGTTTAAAGACTTTTCTTTTTAAGCAAGCCTATTCTGCCCCCGCATGATTTTATCTTTGATCTTGGTTGATAGTATTATTGATTTTACTTGATTTTATCACTTGTTTTATTTATTTATTTATTTATTTATTTATTTTTTAAGCAGGCCTATTCTGCCTCCACATGATTCTGTTTTTAATCTTAGTTAATACCATTATTGATTTTATTTGATTTTATCACTTGTTTTTATTGTTGTAGCACTTTGAGATTTTTATTAATGAAATGTGCGGTATAAATTGAATTTATTATTATTATTATTATTATTACTTGTCTAACATCAGTCTGTCAGGAGATAGTGACAGAGTGAAGAAATATGTTAAAAATATATTTTTTTAGAAAAGTTACATATAGCACCTTTAAGGTTTACTTTCATCTGTTCAATTCCAGATTGATGTCGAGTGGGGATATGCAGCTGCTTCCATTTGTCTGTTTTTCTCTGAAGTCCTGAAGAATGCTTCCTGAATTTCAGTTGTTAATATTGATTCTCATTAACCTTTTACTCCAAATGTATGTTGTGTTTTTGAGCCTTAACTCCACGTCCAGTTTCCACGAGTTCTGCATCCGAGGATGGTGCATCGTTGGAAAGAAGCAGATGTGCCCGTACTGCAAAGAGAAGGTGGATCTGAAGAGGATGTTCAGCAATCCGTATCCTTTTCCTTTGATCAATCCAAGACGTAAACGTCCAACAAAATCATCTGTGGTGTTTTATATTTTCAGAAAGCAAACTGAGTAATAAACTGCCTCCTATTATAGAGGTGATAAGGTTTATGGAGATCAGAAGCTCTGAAAGTTTTAACTGATTAACCAAATGTCATGAAACTTAATTATGCGGAAACCGAGAACAACGGATATATTTTACAAAGTGGAAGTGTAAACGGCAACATTTAATTAAAGCAGCAGATAGCTTGCTGGTAAAAGAAAAGAATTAGAAGTTTATATGTTATATAAAGTTCTTGTTCCTTTTTATGGATCAGTGAGATTCTTTCAGCTACAAGAAAGTTCATACTCAATAATCCAGGTATCAAATCCGATCATTCTCAATCATGTCATCTGGACAGTTTCTTTTTATTTTATTTTTTTATTTTATTTTTTTTTATTTTATTTTATTTTTTTTAGTAGAACTACGTGTAACAGATTACAAAAACCAAAAGGGACTTTTCCATGGTTCTGATCCTGAAGCTGCACGTTAACAGTCACTTCCAGCAGTCGAACATGTTTATTTTCCTTGAGTGTTTTTGTCTTCAGCTGGGAAAGGCCGCATGTCATGTATGGCCAACTTTTAGACTGGCTTCGATACTTGGTGGCCTGGCAGCCTGTCATTATCGGGTTTGTCCAAGCTATCAACTACATCCTGGGTCTGGAGTGACGGACAGACAGAGGCAACACGACTAAGATATGCACTGGCTCAAAGGACTGTGGGCCTGACGTTAAAACTAAACTCCAATTCAAGTGTCTATACTTTTTGTACATATTTATAGGCACATATCTGTATTTTCGGTTTCTTTGGATTTTATTAGTATTCTGATTCTGGATGTGCGTCAGTGTCCCAGGGTTTCTCCCACACAGTATCACACCTCAGCGATTGGATTTGTGCATCTTAAGGAAAAGTAAAGCGAATTCTTGAAATCATCAGAGGTGCTCTTGTGTCGTGTCTAAATGTAAACATGCTGGAGTTTGTTATGTCTGAGGAGTTGTCACTAATGAGTCATAAATTTTAAATGGAAACCAGCGTAAATCATTGCTTCCTCAAAAACGTGAACTCTGGGATGTTTTCTGCACTTTTTTGGCAGCTGCCTCTTAATGTTGTTGAGCTTCTTTGTAGGGGTGCACCGATTGCAGTTTTCTGACCGATCACAGATTTCTAAAAAGTCTGATCTGCCGATTCTGATTTTGGTTGATATCGATTTTGTTTTATAAGCGACACTGTCAGGTGTTCTGTAACAACGCGCCTTAAATTTTCCAGTCTTATTTTATTGAAAAACATACCCTCTTCCAAAAGGGGGACTGGAGGGTGTGCTCCAATTATAGGGGCATCACTCTCCTCAGCCTCCCTGTTAAGGTCTATTCAGGGGTACTGGAGAAGCGAGTCAGATCATTGGTTGAACCTCAGATCCAGGAGGAACAACAATAACAACAATAATAATAATGAATTTAATTTGTAACACACTTTTCATTAACAAAAATCTCAAATGTGCTACAAGGGGCAACTTAAAATCAATGATCAAATAAGAACAAGTGATAAAATCAGGTAAAATCGATAAAATAACAAAAAATCAGTAATAAAATCAACTAAAAACAATGATAATATCAACTAAAATCAGATATAAAATCATGTGGAGGCAGAGTAGGCTTGCTTAAAAAGAAAGGTCTTTAAGCCTTTTTTAAAGTCAACCAGTGATTGTGGAATAAAAAAAAGGTGTTCAATACAGAAACAACTGGACTTTATTTGTAAAAAGAAGACGTTTCGCTTCTCATCAGAGAGGCTTTCTCAATTCAAATGGCAGCGTGTGAAAACAAAGCTTTTAAAGGGTTGACAGAAGGCACACACACAGGCACACAATCCACAATCACAGTGATAGTGGAGCTCTCATGTAGTTGGGGAGGGAGTTCCAGAGGCGGGGGGCAGCCACACAGAATGACCGGTCTCCCATGGTCCTTAATTTGGTTCGAGGAGGTGAAGGAGATTACTGTTCCGTCCTGGCCATGGAACACTGGATCAGCTCTTTACCCTCACTCGGGTCGTTTAGGGGTCATGGGAGTTTGCCCATCCTGTCTACATGTGTTTTGTGGATTTGGAGAAGGCAGTCGACAGTGTTCCTCGGAGTGCACTGTGGGGGGTGCTCCGCGAGTATGGGATTGGGGGCACATTGCTACGGGCTGTTCGGTCCCTATACAAGCGGTGCGAGAGCTTGGTTTGCATTGCTGGCAGTAAGTCAGACCCCTTCAGGGTGGGAGTTGGACTCCGTCGAGGCTGCTCGTTGTCACAGATTCTGTTCATAACTTTTATGGACAGATTTTCTCCGTGCAGCCAGCTGGCGGAGGGTTTCCGGTTCGCTGGCCTCAAGATTCCATTCCTGCTCTTTGCAGATGATGTGGTGCTGTTGGCGTCATCGTGCCATGATCTTCAGCTCTCACTGGAGTGGTTTGCATCCGAGTGTGAAGCGGCTGGGATGAGAATCAAAATCCGAGGCCATGGTCTTGAACCGGAAAAGGGTGGATTGCTCTCTTCAGGTCGAGGGTGAGGTTCTGCCTCAAGTGGAGGAGTTCAAGTATCTCAGGGTTTTGTTCACAAGTGAGGGAAGAATAGAGCGTGAGATTGACAGATGGATTGGTGCAGCATCTGCAGTATTGTGGACTCTGTACCGGTCCGTTGTGGTGAAGTGAGCTGAGCTGTAAGGCAAAACTCTGTTTATCGATTGGTCTACGTTCCTACCCTCACCTATGGTCATGAGCTCTGGGTACTGACCAAAAGAATGAGGTCTTGGATACAGGAGCTTGAAATGGGTTTCCTCTGCAGGGTCGCTGGACTCTCCCTTAGAGACAGGGTGAGAAGTTCAGTTTTCCGGAAGAGACTTAGATTTATAGAACAGCTGCTCCTTCACATCGAGAGGAGCCAGTTGAGGTGGCTCGGGCATCTGGTAAGGATGCCCCCTGGACGCCTCCCTAGGGAGGTGCTTTGGGCATGTCCAACTGGGAGGAGACCCAGAGGAAGACCCGGGACACGCTGGAGAGACTATGTCTCTCGGTTGGTCTGGGAACAACTTGGAGTCCTCCCAGAAGAGCTGGAAGAGGAGGCTGTGGAAAAAGATGTTTGGACCTCCCTGCTCAAGCTGCTGCCCCCGCAACACGACTTCGGAACAAGCGGAAGATGATGGATGGAACATACCTTGGACAATATCTTAGAAACAATACAGACTAGTTTTAAGTGGCTATGTTCTCTGAAACATAAATGAAGTTTTGACAATTGTTAAAACTACAAAAACATCTGTAAAATCGGTTTCTCGTGTATCGGCCGATCTCTCAAAATTAAAGGAATCGGGGCTGATAAATTGGCCGGCCGATTTATCGGTGCACCCCTACTTCTTTGTATTTAGAACTAAAGTTGCACAAGTGCACAATCGACAGACATCCTGCTTATTTCAGCTCATGAAGAACTTTCTTTTAGGTTATTCTTGAAAAATACATTTAAAATCCGACGAATTTAGCAATCTATGTGAAGATTTGAGCTATTTGTCTTCATTTTGGGAAGCAGAAAATAGTTTGGGTGATGGAACAAGAAACAACAGGATCTAATTTAGGTCTGATGCTGTATCAGACTTACCTTCATGTCGAGCTGCTCATACCTGCGCACTGTGACAAGCCCAGAGCTCTGCCCGGTGTGACATCACAGATGGTGCGTTCGGGTGTAATCAGATTTCCCATGATTAAACACGGCTTGAAGTTCAAAATCACTTTTAAAGCAAAATTAAAGTGATTTATCATTTTGTTTGCATAAAGGAACATATTTAAATGATAAAATATATATATTTTGAGCAATTTTATGAATAGTAAAAAAAAAATAATGTCGGTGTACCTTTAAATGTAAAAGCATTTAAAAATAATTATTCAGCATAAAAATAGAATAATGGTAATATAAATAGAAAATGTGACCTATCTGAAGATTAATCCCTGAATCATTCAAGTCCAACATGCAGAATGGAGACATCCTTTAAATTTTTATTTTACACTTTACAAAATAAAAACACCTCAAATACCAGTTTTATAGGTTGAACTAACGGTATGTACGACGTGTTTCTTATCCAGACCATTAAATAAATGTCAGCATGGTTTATATTCTGAGCAGGGGTTGTATCCATGCATTGTGCGCGTCCAGCATTTATAACCACAGAATGCCCAAAATGATCCCAAGTCATTTTTGAATTGACTGGGTCAGAATGTTTAACTGGATCGTGTTGTTGACGTGAAGGGAACGATTGGTGAAAATGATGTGGAAATCCCCACATATTGAATATGCAAAGGGGAAGTGAGCGACTGGCACGTCTGTTGTGTATAAATACAGTAGTAACCTCTAAGTGACGGTCAGTAGACGTGGATCGCTGAAGGAGTCATGAAGCTGCCGCCTGTTCTCAAAGGTAATCGCACGATGAGAACAGTCATTTAGTCTCGGTCTCCATTCTTCTTGTGATCATTTGTCTCTTTCAACAGCTTTTGGATGTCTGTGTGTGCTGCTTGCAGATGGATTTCCAGGTACAAACTTTTACTTTTAGATGGCGCTGTGATTTTTGGAACCTTCACTACTGCGCATGCGCTGCCTGAGGTAAACAGAGCAGCTGCCTCGTCTGTTTTCCTCTCTGGCTAAAATCAGCTAACTACAAGTTGTTGTCAACAAGTTAACAACAAGTTAAAGCTGGAATTTGGATAAGAGTCAACAGATTTGAGTCAGTGGGACCCGCTTCATCTAACAAGCTGCACACCAGACGCTGAGACTGTGGACCAGAACCGCTGAGTGGACTGTGGACCAGAACCGGACTTTACTCCGTGATAAACAGCTGACTTACAGCAGGTAAATCAACGTTCTTAATATAATGTTTGCTTGTGTTTACTTTGATCACACAACAACTGAGTTTTTATTTATTTATTTATTTCTGCCAGGTGGAGAAGCTGTCGTTGACAGGCTGATGGTTCGGCGGTTCTGATGGGTCCAGATGAACACACAGCAAGAGTCCAGTTCATTAACGTAGTTACAGTTCGGTTCACGTGTTTTAATAGTGTGTTCAGTTTAATTCTCAGTGTTTGTGTTGTAAACTTTGTGGTGCTGAATAAATAAATAAATAAAAAATAAACCTGGTGTCTTCATTTTCACAGCACGTTACGCACTGTTTAAAAAATGTAACGAGTCCAGATAGATACTGTAGTTCAGATAAATTTACATCTCCCACGCCAACATAAATACTGTTTATTATTGTTAAACTGTTATATTTTGCAGCGTGACACGTGAAATGTCAGACTGTCCGCGCGTGCGGGCTGCGCGCATGTGTTCAAACAAAAGCTCCACGGGAGATGTTTACATTATCAGCGGGGGGTCAGCGAAAAACTTCCACCTTGAGAGCAGGGTCAGAAAAGTATCGGAGTCATCGAGGGGGGCCAGCAGCGTCGTGTAGGCGATAAGCAAAGTCGCAAAGAGAAAGTAGCGGTTACACTCAAAATACGCGCCGTGTAAACTGGCCCTAAATCTGATCTCAAGTGGGCCAGACCAGTAAACTCATTCCAAAATTACATAGAACGAACAGTAAGTCCACTTTTTTCATTGTATTAGTGCAAAGAAGAAATAAATTATAAAAATATTTACATTAAATTACTGGTAATTGTCCTTTTACACTTTTACTTAGTTTAACATTTATTTAAGACTTAAAACACATTAAAAAACTGATTAAAGTGATTGCACAATGTTTTAAAACATTTAGTCAACAGTTTTATAGGAATAAGTCAAATTTTCTTGAAAAATCCAACACTCTGTCCACTTTTCTCTTTTTTGGCAAGGACATTCCGCTGATGTATGGAAGCGGTTGTGAGACATATATAAAACTAAAATGGATTAGCAGAAATGCTTTTTCATTTCAAAGTCAAGCTGCCTTTTTTGTCAATTTTGAAAATTAAATTGAAATAGCAGAAATGCTTTTTCATTTCAAAGTCAAGCTGCCTTTTTTGACTCAGAAATAAAATTAAAATTAAACCATTTTCATTTTCTAAATCAAAACTGCTCATTGTGTAAATTAATTAAAAATATAGATAAAATAACGTTTAACATTTAATTTTCAAAACATGTCCCCGTAAAAAGTGACCAAAATTCATTTTGAAATGTCAATTTTGAAAATTAAAATTAAATAGCAGAAATGCTTTTTCATTTCAAAGTCAAGCTGCATTTTTTGACATCATTGTCCTAAAGGGATTAAATCTCTTTCATTGCAAGCATTACATAATTTTACAGGCAATTCCATTTTTGTTCCCCATAAAATGTTGCAGTCTCATTGCTCATGCCATTAACATTATACAGTACAATAACAATTAAGTGTAGAATATTGGGAGTGGTGGCGCAGAGGTTAAGAAGGTGCGCTTGTGATTGAAAGGTCACCGGTTCAAGCCCCGGTACCGACAACATAAAAAATGTGGGTGGGATAAGTGAAGCGGTCACACTTGTCTCCACCCTCATCTGCCCCACTCTGGGCCCTTGAGCAAGGCCCTTAACCCACACCATCTGCTCCCCCGGGAACCCTAGATATCAGCTCTCTGCTCCACACAGAGGGCTGTGGTTGCTCGGTGGTCTGTGGTTGTGTCAGGAAGGGCATCCGGCGTAAAAACTACTGCCAAATATTCGTGCGACTAGTTCGCTGTGGCAACCCCTAACGCAGGGAAAAAAGCAGAAAGAAGAAAGAAAAAAAAATTAAGTGTAGAATATCTCGGAATAATTTGATTTTCTTCATAGGAAACCATTGAACTTAAATAATTTACATAAATAATAGTCATTTGCTCCCCCTAAACTTTTTGTTAATTTTATTTGGGAGTCTGTTTTGTAGTAGCGACTGCGTTTTTGAGCTCTTACCCACCCCAACTCTAAAAACAACAGAAGAATCCGTAACTTTGTGTTTTGACCAAATTTACTCCAAAGTTTTATTACAAATACAAAGTAAGTCATGAGAAATGGGTTTACCGCATGTCCCCTTATAAAGCCACAGAACATAATCTGTTTAATGTACCTGTCAGTGCCCTTGGTATTGAGAAATGGAAAATACAAACAGAATAAGATATCTTCAATTAAAGATTCAGACGATGTAAAGTAGTCGTGTGTATTCTGCACCACACAGGTTAACAAGACGGGTTTGACTGTCAGCAACACTCGGACTATCCAACTCGACTTTATTATTTTATTTCTGATCAGATATTTAGACCTGAACCAGAGTTCTGTTACTTTGTGGGGATAAAAGCAACAAATCACAGCCTCCGGCTCTCACTCATCTTTTCACTCCCCTTTTCTTCCTCAGTCGTATTTTTAGGTTGCTAAAGCGATTTTTGACAAAGAAGAGGAAACAATTTTCTTCCTGGAAAGTTGAGATGAAATAGTGTCAAACAAAGCTACTAGATCTTCCAACATATTAGCCTTAAATAGACATACCGTATTCTCCGGCGTATAAGTCGCACCTTTTTGCCTACATTTGCCTACATTTCTAAGCCCTGCGACTTATAGGCCGGTGCGACTTATACGTCGATTTTTCCAACATTTTGGTCATAATGTGACTTTGGTCAAAAGCTCCAAAAATGGTGCAGTACCAGTTTCGGCCGCTATGGGCGCTAAGAAACCCTTTACAGTACCTACACTGTTGACATCTGCCTGGTCCAAAAATGGTGCAGTGACACAGAAGATGAAGACTTCAATGGTTTTGAATAAATAAATAAAAGCCATAAAATAAATACAGTATCTGT